>JAOEGT010091153.1:0-13985 GCA_025447795.1 Speoplatyrhinus poulsoni | reverse complement strand
CCCAGAGACAAAGAGAGAATAGACAGAGTGAATGCAGGGATCTCTCTGGGTGGCTCGCACTGGCTTTGATCACTCCATAGGCCTTGACAAGCTGACTGACTGCCTGCCACACACACACACACACACGGCTTATGCAGTGTTGTTTGACCGCAGAAAACTATCTTGCTGCGTTTGTGTGCGTGTGCGTGTGCGTGCGTGGATAATCGTTCATGCGATCGTTTGAAAGGAAATCTTTGACTTTGTCTGGAGCTGTTTTGTATAACCCCCCCCCCCCGCACTCCCCCCGCTGACAGCATTAGCCTAGCGATAGGAGACACCGTCGCTATACTGTAACTCGCTTTTTTAACTCTTTAATTTCTGCTGACCATTCACATGTACACATACGCAGCTCCCAGCTGACTTACCGTATGAAACCTGTGTGCGATCTTAATGGCAGAGCAGCACGGACGTTTGCGTTTGGAAACGGACAGTGTGCGGTCAGTCGGCGGCGTTCGTGTCTGCAGCCGGAGAAGCAGAGAATGGAGGAGAGGAGTAAAGTGTCAGACCCTGTGCCCCTTCCCCTTTGAGAGATTCAAACCAAACACAAACATTTCCACCGGGCTTTTGCAGGCACAAGAGTCCACATTGAGGAGTATGCTTTTGACTGTAAGGGAAAATATCAATTTCACCATTCATACATGTCCCCCTCTATATTGACGCCCCCCCACCCCCCTTAATGCACTTCCATTTATCTTTGTCACGATAGAAATGCGTTTCTTTGACCAGCTACATACCCTCCTCTGCGTTACGCTTTGAGCTTCAGCCTTTCAACGTGACGTTTAAACGTGGCGCTATGCTCAGCATCACCAAAACACTGTTTTTTTCCATTCTATTTTTAAAGGAAGTCAAGCTTGTATTTAGCTTTAGCTCTTAGAAAGAGCAGGAGTGCGTGTTTTCTTTTCCGAAGGCCGGGTGGAAAACTTTGCCACATCACTGACACATCTCCCGTCCCGCAGGGGAAACCCAGAGAGCCAGCCGTCGCACAGTACAGTACGAATGCCTGTTTGTTAAGGGGAAGAGAGCGTGTTTGTGTTCCAGGGAGATGAAGTAGGCTTGGTTATTGCTAGGTGGATAGACAGAACCGGAGAAGACGAGCGGGGAAGAGGGAGGCTAAACGTTGTGAAACTGACTCCCTGCTTCTCCCGCTGTTAGCCCTAATTCCTCCTAAGGTTTCATATGAAGACGTGGAATTATGAATTTTTCATGGTGTTCGAAACCTAACGCCGCAATCGGTGCTCTCATTTCTAGGCTTTTTGCTTCGGCTCCGAGTGTGTGCGTGCGGGGGTGTGTGCATGTGTACAGTGTGTGTGTGTGTGTGTGTGCATGCACATGCACTCAGGCAGTTTGAGAGAGAATGTCGTTTGTTAACAATCAATGGCCTATATAGTTTCCATTAGTCCCACAGACACAGTTAATACACTGCAACAATAATTTGCCATGTAAAAAAAAAATGATATATACAGTATGTTAAACTATACTGTATATCTAGTATTTTTTTCTAACTGCATTTTAGTTTTTTTAAATGTTTTTAAAGACATGCCATTAAAAGTTTAACTTTGATGTAGTTCCTCTGCATCTTATTTGAAGTGTATATGAATACATTATTTGAAAGAATTCTTTGATATTGTTTCATTAATGAGGCGACATTTCTGGAAGGTACCGGCACAATTCAACGGCCGTTTCCCTAATGAGCGACGCACACAATTCAACTGGGCTTGTGTCACTCTCTCAGTGAGCAGTTGGCTTCAGTGCCCAGACACCACCGGGTACTATGCCACTCTGTAATCTCCCGTTCTCCATCGCATCCTTGTCTCCCTTGTTGTCTCTGTCTCTCTCTCTCTCTCTCTCTCTCTCTCTCTCTCTCTCTCTCTCTCTCTCTCTCTCGGTCCCCTCCAGTTCTTTCAGTCTCTCACTTTTAACAGCCTCTATGTGGGAGTGTGCGTGTGCGTGAGAGGTGTGTGATAGAGACTGTTATGATAGAGATGGCTAACACATACATTAACTGCAGTGTGGGACTGCATTTATTCTGTAGCCATTCCTGTTATGCTGTCAAGAGCGACCTACAGTGAGGGCGGTCCCGTCCTGCATCTTACAGGTGCCCACTCCAACCACTCACCACTAACATTATAGCTGTTCTGCCCCAGCTGGTGACCGGTGGCCCACTGTGGTCAGTCCAGTCTGGTCACATGGGTGTGCCAACGCGCCACTGGTTACTTTACAGCTACACCGGTCTGTCTGTCGGCCTGCCTGCTTGTCTGTCTGTCTGTCTGTCTGCCCGCTTGTCTGTCTGTCTTTCTGTCTGTCTGTCTGTCGGCCTGCCTGCTTGTCTGTCTGTCTGTCTGTCTGCCTGCTTGTCTGTCTGTCTGTCTGTCGGCCTGCCTGCTTGTCTGTCTGTCTGTCTGTCTGTCTGTCTTTTCATCCCTGGCGTATACTGCTGGTGTGTGTGTGTGTGTGTGTGTGTGTGGTGCAGTACAGAAGTCAGGAAGGGGAGGAAGGAAACAAGGAAACAAGGAAGGAAGGAAGGAAGGCTAGTTGGGAAGGCAGTGAATGAGTGCCATGAGTTAGCCCCCACCAATACACAGCAGCTGCTCTCCATTGAAGTCACTGGCTGTATCTCTTTGTGTTAAAACCCCTTGCCCCTGCTCACAGAGGGCAGAGCAGGCTTTTCATGGTCCATATATTCTTTTTATATGGCACCGTAAAAACGTTCAGTAAATGGGCCAGGCTGGTTTATTTCCTTCAGCAACAACAGACAATCACGCACTGTACATTCCGAAGACAAGCGATTACTGTAGACAGAGTTGTACTTTTCTTTTACATTTTTTTTATGTGAAGACACTGACTTTTCCCTCTCTCTGTCACTTCATCCCCTCCTCCAACATGATGCTCTTCTTGGAGTTATGCCAGAGACCCAATCTGCCCTCTTTCTCTCTGTCTCTCACCAAATGTTTTGCCTATGGCACTTATATTAGACTCAAGTCCCACATTATGGATTTAAAGAATCGTATAAATTATACAATAACTTCTAAATTCTGCTTGCAGAATTCTCTGTGTCGGTGTTGCTAGTGTTGCTAGTGTGATACTTGGTGAATACGCACTTCAAGGTGAGTCAGCGATGCTGGAGAAAATAATTGTAATATTTGACCTCTGGCTGGGAAAGTGTTGTGTGGTGCAGTCTGCACCACATTGTTTATGTTCTTATTTACAGAGCCAGGGGTGTGTAGAATCGCCAGATTATTTTCTTTCATAACAGGCAGCTAGCAGACAGCGAGGAGATATTCGCTGAATTTGATAAAAAGTGCATTAGCTTGCAATCTCTTACCCCACCTTTAACACACACCCGCGCATGCAACGTTTAAGGCATAATTTGCTTAAGGGCACACAAACAGCAGATGGGAGCTTGGTATTTTCGGCTAAGCTTTGTCTGTGTGTGTGTGTGTGTGTGCGTGCGTGCGCGTGTGTTTGAGTCCTATTTGTGTTGCCATGAATACGTAATTCAGCTGCCACGGAGGAAAGACGACACACACCACAACAGGGGTTACACGAGCCTGGGACCCCGTCCTTTTCATTTACAGAGAAATGCTTATTATGTGTATTGTCCTCTTGAGACGGAGAGAGAGATTATGAAAATGCAGGAGAGACAAGCAACTGGGAGACAGGGGTGCAGGGGTGGGGGGCCTCTGTGAAAAATGACAGTAAAAAAGATTGAAAAACAAAAAGACATTTTTGATATAGAAGAAGAGAAGAAGAGGAGTGAGAGAGGGTGTTTTCCAAACATATTGAATTACCATATTGAATTACCAAATTTGTATTATTTGCTGTTACCACACGTGTATTGCTACACAAAGGTGGTTAGGCGAGTATACTAAATGCTAAATACTAATACAATAAAAAAATGTAAACAGAGTAAACAAGTTAATGACATATGCTTATAATAAGTGATGGAATACATTAAATAATGAATAAAATACTGTTTCTTAATAATCTGGAGACCCCCACGGAGAATTTGTGCGACCAGTCAGCCCCTTATTTTGGAAACCACAGAGTTAGCGAGACACCGAAGGAGGAATGAAAGAAAACGAGGTGCCGGGGGGGGGGAGCAGGGGAAGGCTTGAAGTCATGCTCCTTTTACAGTGCAGACAAAAGCCACTGTAAAGAAATATATATAAAAAACACAACCCTGGTTCAATGTGGAGGGAGGGATTTGGCCGGGGAGAGGAAGAGGAGAAGGAGAGATGCTGGGAAAAGCGCCTCGAGGATTCGACTTTGTCTCCTTTTTCATGTTGTCCCTCCTTTGTACATATAACACTGAGTCCTCCTCTGTTTGTCCTCTTTCAGCTACCCAATAGTGTTGTGCTCCGTCTCTCCGTGCTAAAACTGGCTGGTGATCTTGTGGGCCATCTGACGGAATATTCAAAAACCTGAAACCATAATTACTGTAATCACACACTGTAACTTTTTGCCTCCTGCTCACGCACGTACCCATACGTGCGCACGAGCATGCCCACAAGCACACGTGCACACACACACATTGCTGTGCTTGTTGAAAGGCTACATTGTAGTGCTGTAGGGTTTAGCACGTGTTGTAAAATAAGGTTTTAGTCGCCGGCACTCCCACTGTGGACATGATGTCATTAACTGTATCCTGGGCACACGCGCACACACACACACACACACACACGCACACGCAGGCGCACACTCACCTACACACACACACACACACGCACACACACACAACATACTTCAGAAAATGGACACAAACTCATACAAACTGTACTCAGGCAAAATAAATAATGTAATCTAGGGGCTGACACACATACGTGTAAGCAGTTTGCTGTGATTCATTTCTACACAGCATTCTAAGTGTTTAATGAATACGGCCAGCAGTTTGCTGAGAACGCACAACGGAGCCTCTGCCTTATCTGTGCTTGTGTGTGTGTGCGTGCAGATGACATATCACATTGTTATGTTCTAGAATTATCTATACGCACAGCATTTGCTCCCCACAGGAGTGCAGGTATGAGGACACTGAAGGTAGCCTATATACTATTGAGAGAGAGAGAGAGAGAGAGAGAGAGAGAGAGAGAGTTTTTGCCTCTGTACACCTTTTGTTGTGTTTGTGCAGGAATGATGCACAAACACGACAGAAATGAGAGAAACTAGTGATGACTAGTCCCTAGCTTAAAGCTAGCGACATACAGACAGACGTACTGGCGATGAGCATAGAGGAGTTTGGTAATTTTTCACGATTGTCGTTCCATGGTGAGAGAGGCAGAAGAGACACCTGAATGCCCCTGACTTAACAATGTCATCACATCTGCTGTGTGATAAACAAAAAACACCTTTCCCTTCAATGTCATAGGGTTCCCTTAGAAGCTCTGCCCCACACACTGGAAACGCATTGATATCGTTGGTATATTGTTGTGAGGTGCGGTCTGCACCACTTTGTTTGAGTTCCCATTTACAGAGCCACGGCTGGGTAGAAACACCCTGTTCTTTTTGTCAATTGGCAGCTATAGCAGGCAGATATAACAGGCAGATATAACAGGCAGATATTCGCTGAATTTTACAAACAGTCTATTAGCTTTCAATTACCTTTTAAAATAACTTGTGTATATATGTTCATAGGTATTACAGACGGGTGTAGATGTAAAATAACTGATCGGTGGTGCGTTGGCACACAGAAGGAAAATCCTTCAGTCCTTCAAATTCGGGCCTTTTAGTCCATCCAGAAAGTTTGCCATTTTACTCAAGGATAAGTAAGTATCATGCACCTGCAGGTAAATTAATGAATTGTTCCTTTGAATTAGCTTTTGCTTTAATCTCGTTTACATATAGCCTGATGTGAAAAGAACAGCTGCATTTCTTCAGCACTTTCTGTCCTCTGAGACTACAACGAGAAGATTGGACACTGCGTTCTCGCAGGCTGTACTGCCGCGTTATTTTTGATATATCGGGTTATGTTTCACAGCTATTGTCTTATAACATTTGTTTTTTTCCCCGGAATTTGTTTTCCATGTGCTGTTGAGAAATTGCAATGCAGGTTTTTTTTTTTCTGTAGGGAAATCTGAGTTTTGTATTCAGTGAAATGTGAAGTATGCAATAAGAATCGGAACCTGACCTATCATGTTTCCATTTATGTAATATTGGAGCGTTATATATTTCTTGTTTTCATTTTCACCTTTGATTAAACAACCAAGGAATTGGCCGTATGCAATATAACATACAGTAGATCCCATGACACCACACACAAACTAGCCAGTCAATAGAATGTGCTTTACAAATAAAAATACGATATTTACTACTAGATTTAAAAGAACAAATTATTTTCCAATCATAACTGGGATGCTTATACACTGTAGACATATTCAACGTTTTGCTGTCTAGAGGGTTGTTCCAAAGATTTGTCCCAGACACTATTAACTTTGACCAGGTCTTATTGACCTTGAATAATTGTTAATATTGACTAGCATTTTACTTAATGAATATTGAACATTTAAAACATATCATATTACGTTTGTTGTGAACAGTGTTAGGCAAGTTACTCAGGAATAGTAATAAGTTACTATTTACTTATTACTCCTTCAAAAAGCAATAATATTACTTTACTTATTACTGGGTATAAATTAATTAGTTACGTTACTATTTACATTACTTTCACAATCACTACCCTGTCTCGCCCTTCCGAAAAATTGCAACCTGAGTAGCCGGCTCATTTTAGAATTGAATCCTTCTTATTGGAACAATAATGAACCTTAGGAGTCAACAATCAGCCAAAGTGAAAACATTGCAGCCTCTTAAACCAGATGATTGGTCAGGTTGATTAAATTAACCTACCCTAGGCTTGATAGGACCAGTCATTTCGTTCTTGTAATGCAGTAATGCAGCAGTTGCAGTAGTTACTGGAAAAAGTACAGTAACTAGTAACTTATTACTAGTTACTAGTAACTTGTTACTGCCCAACACTGGTTGTGAATGTCAGGTCCCGCCCTCGATTGGTGTTGAGCCAATCATTTGTATACTGTCTAGTAACAGAAGGGCCACTGGTCGATGTCGAAGGATGCACTGCAATGCCGCAAAGTGTAAAGGAGACTTTAACATAAACCAGTCAATGGGTGATGGCATTCATGCTGCTTTTGACTGACTCAGTGATGGGTGAGCTTCTTCCTATTGAGTCAGTTATAATGGGCTTGCCATGCTGAACTCAGTGACTCGGCAGTGCATCAATAGACTGTAAAAGCGGCAGCACACTGACTTGTTCAGCACAGGTGTTTATGGCATGTTTCAACTTTGCTTTGCTTTTATTGAGTCCCCCCTACACAGAATGTGTGCAGGTACGCGTGTGCGCGCACGTGCGTGTGTGTGTGTGTGAGTGCGTTTGTGTGTGCTACCTTGTTAGCTTTGGCCCTCTGTGTCCTCTGTTTCTCTACTGTCCTACATTTTTTATTGATAAATGTAAGAAAGACAACAAAAAAATTTACTTAATTAACAGTCATTCAGATTATATTACTTCTACGTGGCTTTGAATTATTTAATTTCCACCAAAAACGATTGACAAAGGCATTTTGTGAAGGCCGGTACCATAGAGCCATTAAAATCTGCAAAATGTTGTCAGCAATCCCATTTTCAGAGCTATGGAATCATTTCATATTACTTCAGCATTCATCTACCGATATGAAAAGATTTTTATAAATGATATTGTGTAGACATTTTCTCACTATTTTGAGCTCTGTGCTTTACTAACACGTTTAATTAATTTAAGTCATGAATGCAAATCCATCAGATCACAGTTATTCAAAGCTCACCGCTTGCGCCATTGATCTCACCTTGATTGAGCCTCAATAGCTGTCAGACCTCCCCTTGTCATCACATAGCACATACAGTGTATTCATTCAGATCGTGAATGTTAGGCCAAATCAAAGCTGGGCCAGCTCTTGACACACTGTTCAAGACATAACAAGGCATCACCTCATTAACTGTGCTTCTGGGGGAGAGAATGCTGCTCCCCTGCTAGGATCTGATAGCTGATGAAATCTAGAGGTAATTTTAAGTGGAACTCACATGCACCCGCATACCTGAAAATACACCCTCTCACGCAAAGGTTTCAATAATGGTCATATTGAAGCATTACCTAATCCTTACTGGGTTTAAATCTCTCCTAAAAACCCACCTGTTCTCTTTGGCTTTTGGAAACCGACATTGATTTCATTGTTTTATTTGTATTTTATGTTGATTTTATTGTTTTATTTGGGTCTTATTTGTGCTGTACATTTTATGTTTTATATTCATTTTACTGTACAGCACTTTGTGACTAATGTTTGTATTTTTAAAGTGCTATATAAATAAATGTTGCTTGCTTGCTTACTGGAGTCTGGAGTTTTCAGAGCATGTCAAATGATATGCTCTAAAAACATTTAGGTAAATCAAGGAGGTTGGTTTTGAACCGATAAGACACGGCTGCTAATAAAGGTGAAATCCTCAATTGTGCCCCTATGTTGATATAGCGCGTTCACCGCGTTGGTTTCTGTGTTGTCACCACAAGCCGCTCACCCTGAGGCGCAGCTGCTGTGGTAGCGGAGAAACAGTTTTCAGCACCCATCCTGGATCGCTGTCCGCTGACATGTGGCTACGTTTGCCTGCCAATATTTGGGAACACACGCTATTACTCAGGAACAAGTACCTCTGCTCTCCACCAGCAAACAGCGGGGCTTCTGCTCAGAGGACAGCCTTTCCCTACCCAAAACACACACACACACACACTTGCACGCACGCACGCACGCACGCACTTTATAACTGACTGTATAATTTAGCATCACACGCATCAATAGGCCTAAGCGCTATAGCTGCCATGTTAAGTAAATCTATGCCATCTCATATTCCGATACCTTATCTAATGGTTGCATATGGATTTTGAGAATGAAGATTTAGGACGCCTGTAAAGATGCCGCTGTTCAAATGCATTATCAATATGTTTGATCCAGACGTCACACCACAAAATGCTGACTGGCGAGGAGAGTCATTTTGGTCCCCAGTCAAATGAATTGCATATGTGCCCAAATGTAAAGTTGGTCTTCACTTTCCACGGCGTGTTAAAACGGTTACTATTCTAAAAGTAGCAAAACACAGTATTGTCAGCCCATAGACTATACGCTGAAACACACTGTCTGACACACAGCCATCTGCAAGCAATATTATATGTATCGTGTTTGCCGATGACATCATCTGAACAGGGTTAGGTTTCTAAGTGGGAGAGAGAGAGCGATACACCACTGCACAAACAAGAGTCTCTTTACCACGGACTTTCTCTGATTGTGTATCTTGTTGCCTGTCTCTTTCTCTCAGCCTCTGTTCCCACCACGGCCCGTGTTTCTCTGTTATTCCGTCCTTTCTTCCCGTCTTCATCTGTCTCTTCATCTCTGTTACTTCCTTCCCTCCTTCCCGGGGGAACAAGGGGATTTAAACTTTGAACAAAAGACATGAAGAGGAAAAACTTTACTGATGCATTTGAAACATTTTCTTTTTTTCTCTCTGTTCTGAGAAATGTCATCCACACCCAAAGAATCATTTCAAAAGGAGCAGAAAGTAGCTGACTAAAACCAGACAATGCCCGCAGCTCTCACCAGCTCCTCCAAATCCTCGTATTGTTGCCGTGGTTATTTGTGTAACCTCCTCCTCTCGGGGCCCTCCCGGGTTTTGGCTGATCTCTGCTCAGCATTGAGGTCTTGTCAGGAGTTGAGGGGAAGGGCCCATTGTTTTTTGGCCCCAGGTCAAGTCACTGCTTGAGAAAAAAGGATTATTTACTTTTTAATGATGATGCTAAAGTCACAGCAGGTGTCAAATTTGACACAAGTTTATTTGCGCATTATTTCAGCTGGGGTAGGCAATATCACTAAGTGCATAATATGTATTATAATAAGTTCTGTATACCGTGATACAGACTTACATACAAAGAAAGAGATAGGTAATGTTAAATCAAATTATTTATTAAATGATTGATGATATCATGTATCAGATCTATCTGAAATATAATACAATATAATAAATGAGGCTTGGAATCACACTTGCCATGACCGTTAAGTTTTTGAGCTTCAGAGAGACGGTTCTTTATTATATATATATATAATATATATATATAATAAGGGTTTCATTTAGTTCTCCCTTAAATATGTTCTAGTTTTAAGATTCACCAAAAGAGTCTAAATGTCGTTTTAGTCCTTTCAGCTTTTAGTGTCATCCAGTTGATCTTTCAATATCTGAGAAACACTTACAAAAGCACAGCATCTCATATGGGCACACAACAGGGCAACATGTCACCAGTGATGTATGATTTGGCCAACATTTGAATTGGTTGATGCTATTGATATACTAGCTGAAAATAACACAAGTATTACATTCAAAATAGATTAAGCTCTTCTGTAAAGCCATCACCACCATTTCTATTTGTATTTAAAGTTTTACTAATGTACATTTTGGAATACAGTCTTAACTCAAGGGTCCTCCTCCGATTGAATATTTCTATTTGGCCTTACCGTGAGTCTTAAGTACACACTAATTAATTTATTTGACACAGACCCCCACATCTCGTTGTGTGATTGGAACGACACACAGTGCTGCCCCAGGGGTAGTTCACACGTTGTCTGGGAGTAACACTTAAAAGTGCATACGTTTCAACAGAGCTGTAGTGGTGTGTCCAGTGTCTTCGGTGACCCCATCCCTTTTCTGTGTGGTTAATGCCATTTCATCATCTGGTTGCTGTAATCCGCACTGCACTGGCTTTTAGCGTAGTTCCAGTAACTTGTTCATTAGAATTCATTAGAGACTGTCATAATGGCTGTGATCGTGAGTGGCTCTTCACGTCACAGTAGGGAATAAATCTTTCTTTATGGCCGATTGCTCAGTTCTCATTATGTTGATGCGTATACGTTTGTATCTCACACACACGCAGGCGCACAGGCACACACACATGCACACACACACACATGCACACATGCACATCTGCAGTGGTCAACCCTCTCATTATTGTGAAGGTACTCAGTAACAAACTGACACTATTTTTAACTTTCAGGGAACGGCAATATATTTACGGTAGATTATTCATTTTTTTGTATGTTATGTTTTAAATTTGTCATTGTTGTTTTAATGTTTTAAGTTCAGCATACATAATTACAGTAACATATAGGCTATGGACTTCCCATTGATGACATTTTAACGTTTTATCTTTTTTGCATCTACACATTAATTCATGGTTGTTCCTCAGCTCCTATATGTTTGCAGCATGCTTGTCTGTTTTGTGCATTGGGCTTTGATTTGTCAGCTCCCAGTTCTTCTACTGCATGTTAATTAATGCTAATCAGGTCGACAATTACTGGCATCACAAACTGCTTGTGCCAAAAACCCTAGCCCGTGCATTCCATCATCTCTCCTGCTTGCCAGATTTGACACATCTCAGTGATCCGGCGTCTCTCGGTCTACAAGTGGAGCGCTGAAATACAATAAACCCTCTTCGTGCTGCAGTATTTTCCACATAATATTATTATATTATTTTAGGGGGGGCTAGCACCTGCTCTTGATAATTAAGCTAACCCTTAGCGTACCATCCATAATTATGTGACAACGCTGCAGCTGAGAACTGCAGTAAAAATGTAAGCCAAAAAATGTATGAAAACAAAGTGTATGATCATTGCGATTTGCCACAGATATTGCAGCTATTGTAACAAACAATAATAGTTGAAATTAGATGGTGGTTGATTGGATGGGACTTGAATGAATGGCACAGTTTTAAATTGGATTAAAGTTAAGAAAAGGTTCCCCGTGACTATTTCAGGGTAGGATTCCATATTCTCTTTCTAGTCAATGGCCAACAAACAAGGCTCTCTAATCGGTTGAAACAAAGCGAATTGTATTCTCCTTTTGTCGACTAAGTATTTCAAATTGCGCAAGAAAAATCTATCATGGCAGATTTACTGTCTCCCTTTGTATTGGTTAAACACAGACACACACACACACACATACATTAATCAAACACACACACACATATTCAGTACATTAATAAAACACACCTATTGTATATACACGAACACATGCACTCACACACACACACACACACACTCGCGCGCGCGCACACACATTTCTCAGAGGTCCAGTTAAGTGGACATTTAATCATCAAGGACCTTTCCCTGCTGCTTTGCTGTGTGTCACAAACAGAGGCTCGTGCACCCATCGGGCTCATGCACCCACCGGGCTCGTGCACCAACCAGGCTCGTGCACGTGACATCATATTGATTGCTGCTGTCGCTCATCTGCTGGCGGTTAAACAAGACAGTAATAATGGGGCAGCATTGTTTGGTCTGCTTATTGGACCGTGACTGGACAGCATCGACTACCTTCTGGGATTGCGTGTGTGTGTGCGGGCGTGCGTGTGTGTGTGTGTGTGTGTGCGTGCGTGCGTGCGTGTGTGCTTGTGCGCGCGCTTGTGTGTGTGTGTGTGGTATAGGGGTTGAAAGGATGATCATCTTAAAACATTTCCAGTAACGTAATCATAAACGTAATCTGATTACTTTTGGATTACTTCTTGCTAGGCTCAGATTAGGTATAATGCTGCCGTGTACACAAGACAATAACACGTGTCTACAGAGATGCTAGTATGTAGAAACGAGTGACCTTGAAGTTTCCATCATGGCCCCCATGTGCAAGATTATCAAGACAAGTTCACGATGGTGAGGAAATGTGCGCCGCCTTTTATGACATTGCTAGTATATTTATGACACTCGCAAGCGTGCACGCTCGCGAGCATGTCAGCCTTGCTCAGTATAGCTTCAACGTCGAGTACAGGCGGGTGTTCATGTTTTATTTTGTATCAGCCAAAAGTAGAAACCCCAGAGATAAAGTGCCACGGCGCGTGTGTGCGGGTGTGCACGTGCACATGCTGTAAGTGGGGGAGCGGAAGGAGCTATAGCCCTGCCGAAGACGGGGGAGGTTTCTGGCCGTGTTATCTTACGCGACCCCCCGCTGCTTCAGAGGACAGCGATCGGTCAAGGCTGCAGAGAAATGAGGAGAAAGAAAGGAGGGGTTAGTTGAGGAGAAGGAAAGAGAGGTGCATGAGACAGAAAGGAGGGGTTAGTTGAGGAGAAGGAAAGGGAGGTGCATGAAGAGAGAGAGAGAGAGAGAGAGAGAGATGCTTCTAGAGGGAGAGCGAGAGAGGAAGGGGAGTCTCGCGGCTGAGCAAGCAGCATGCGCTAGTCCAAGGCCTCTTGTCATCTTGAGGGGCTTCCCAGTCATATTTTACATCCGGAGCACCAAGGCCACACAGCATCACTCATTTGGCTATCGTCACCCTAACAGTTACCCTTGGCAGTCTGGGCATGACGGTGCAGACCAGCATCAGCTGTACACTACACAATATATAACGTTTAAACAAATAAGTGTTAAGCCTAGAGATACGGTCACGGGGATCCTTATAGTGAAACACATTTATTTTACAATGAATTGGACATGCTAAACAGCAGAGCATTTAGCGATTTAATATTCACATGTATGGGCATGTATTGCAGCATTCATGTATGATTTTAATTCAACTGCTGGCAGTAAATGCAAGGTTATGCCCAATGGTGTAAAGTGATATGCCTAAAAACACCCATTAATAATTGACAACATCTTTCCTATGTAAAAATAAGCTCCTTGTTCTCCTTTTTCTCCATTCGGGGCTGCTGCATGTTAACACCAAAGCCACCTAACGCTAGGTATGTTCTATCTTAATGACCAGATCCTCCAAAGTGGGCCAGGCTTCTTAGCTGCTGGCTGCATCCCAAGCCCAGTGGTTGAATTGAGACTGCCTGCTTTGCTTTATTCACAACCCCCCACCCCCCCCCCACCATCACGCATATATATATACACACACGTGCACACACACACACACACACACACACACAGACAGGTACCTGTCTCTG
>JAOEGT010091142.1:0-13987 GCA_025447795.1 Speoplatyrhinus poulsoni | reverse complement strand
ATAAGGAGACTTAAGATGACATTGGGATGACACACTGTAATACTGAGCCCCGCCCACACATGTTAGTGACAGGTCCCAGCATGGACGTGTCAAAGCAAGTGTCCAATCACGGTTGTCCATCATTCCAAACATGACTCACCAAAGCAGATCCTTGTTATGTGTTTGTTTTGTTTTGCAAAAACTGGCACATGCTGTCTATGCTATGGAATTCAAGGAATACACAAAAATGGGGTAAAACAGAATGCTATGGGTGAATTATCAATAACTGTGTGTGTGTACGTACGCGTGTGCGCGTGTTTCAGACAGGAGATAAGTCAACTGGCTAGCGACCTGGAGGAGGAGAAGAGGATTCGTATTTGTTTACAGGTGAGATGTTTGAATTAAAATATCAAATAACTGTTATTGTTCTGCTAAGCAAGCAGTTGGATCTCAGTATAACAGCGTGCCAAAGAGTGGTTGTGCTGTGTGTTGATCAGATGGACTTTGAACACATAAAGAAGACCCTATCCAAATGAGAATGAAAACAGCAGCCAGTGGGGCACACTTCAGACATCACTGTCTCTGGGACCAGTGTATGAGAATGTCAACAGAAGGCCACGCCTCTCTCCAATCAGCATCCACTTCCCCACACTGCCTTATCCTGTTTTTTTTAAGTTCAGTATTTGTTTTGTTTGTTTTGAAGAGGCGTGTCTAATTGTTTACCGCTATCTGATTGGAGCTTGATGTGCCACTTGCCGGTACTCACCTAGGGCTGTGTGTTGCCATGGTTACGAGATGACTGCGGAGGGCTGCGGTTGCCGTGATAACAACCCAGTAGCCAGCGGTACTGTTGTTGATATGGAAACAACAATCTCTGTGGCCTTCCCTCCAATGTGTGTGTGTGCGTGTATGTGTGTACACTTCTTCACGTGCACATTATGTGGCAGCCTGTCACAGTGGCCTTTCACGCTTATTGACTTCAACTCTCTTTCTATCTTTTTCTCTCTTTCTTTGGGCAGAGAAAACCGCTAAGGCTTCAAGTTGTTCTGCTGACTTGGTCTTTGCTCTCCGGGATTATACAATAGAGAAATATAAATATATATATACTTTTATATCGGTGTAATGAAGATGCTATTATGTACATGTGCAGAATTTTAATTAAAAAATAAATGAATAAAAGAAGTTTGAGTAAAATGTGTTTGTCTGTGTGTGTGTGTGTGTGTGTGTGTGTGCGTGTGCATGTGCGTGCACACGCATGCCTGTGTATGTGAAAGAGAGACAGCAACAGATGAACAGGGCTGCAGAAAGCAGGAACTGTTGGTCAATGTCACACACACAGCAGTGTCACAAGCTTGTCTCTTTCTCAACATCTGAAACTTTCAGTTAGACATGACTGCGTAGAATACATCAGCAATATGTTCTTCCCAGGAATACATGTCTTTCTCTGTTGTTAGACTATCTGGAAGGGGAACATTTCCCAAAGAATATGTGGGAGGGAGACACTGATTTATAGATGGGAGTCTTGTTGCTGGTGTTACCGGTGTTTACACAACTTCCGTAATATTTCGTTTCAGCTACACCTGAGGCCTGAGTTGTCTGCCTGCCTGCCCATCTGCCAATCTGTTTGTTTGTCTGTCTGTTTGTCTGCCTGTCTGCCAGAGCCTTCTACTGTCTGAAAGCGATCCGGTCAGATCCAGTCCCGGTACATAATCGGTAACAACGTGACTTAATGAGGCGGAGATGTCTCGGGCACAAACTCGAAGCGCGCCGCCCCAATAGTGACAGGTGCGAGAGTGAGTGCGCGGGGTAGAGGACACGGCGGCTGGGAAAGGGACTCGCGGCGGGGTGAGGGACCGTGAGACTTTAGCCATGGAGAGCGGGCCAAACGCACCGGCGGCGGACGCGGGCGGCGAGCACGCCGCCGGGGTGTCCGTAGTGGACCGGGAGCGCGGGGAAGTAGCCAGCCCGTGCCCACCGGCGAAGCAGCGGTCGCTGCGCGCGGTCTATGTGCTAAACGACGGACTAAAGTCCGTGATGGCGAGCAGCCCCGAGGCTGGCGCGCTCCAGTGCCTTCAACGGGCGTGCGACGCCGAGAGTGCGCTCCTCACCACCGTCACCTTTGGCCGATTGGATTTTGGAGAGACTTCTGTCCTGGACACATTTTACGACGCAGGTAGGTCAAGGTGTGAAAGGCTGACCATCTAATCGGCATATGTCTCGATAACAACATAAATAAAAAAGTTACTAAATGGGTTATAAGCCTGTTCAAAACATTTGAAGGCATGCAAACTTTAAAGATGAGCCGGTCTTCCTTACCTTTTCTCCCTTTAACTTCTCATCTGCAAAACGTAAAAGTCGAAATATGAAAATAAAACGAAAGTTTATCTCCACTGTGGTGGTGGGGGGCTATTTAAAAAACAAAACAATATTGCAACATTAGTCTAATACAAAAAACAAAACTAAAACTAAACCAAATCAACATATGGGGTCGAGATAGAAAATAATATAGTGTCAGTTAACATGCTGAAGAGGTGAACCTGAGATCATGGCGTATAGGATTAATGTTAATCTATATTTACCAGCTGCGAAGGCATGATTAGGTTTCTACTGTATGTGTTGTCATTAGCAGGAACATTAAGTGCTATCCGGGGGAGCTGATGTTTTCTTTTCATGATTTCCCTTTTTAAAAGATTTACATGGTGTCCCTAATGCATCATACGTAGGGCAGTTAAGAAGCTCTAGTGCCCATCTATTGTGCCCTTAAGGGGCAAATTATGACTATAAAGGTTTAAAATGTATGAAAAAAGTACATTTGAATGAAAACATATTTCGTCTGTGGGAACCTCTACAGAGTTCTGTACCCACAATGTGTACAGAGCCTACAGATGCTCCTGATGCTGCCGCCCCCCCACCCCCAAAGTCAGGTGTCTGTCGACAAGGTTCCCCTTTTACATTCCCTTGCTCTTATACATTGTATACTAAGATAAACTATAGGCTACTTTGAAGTAACTAAAGTTAATTTCATATTATATATTTTTAATTATCGTTTATAATCATATTGTGGATCCAATAAAATGCAGTATAAATTAGTTATACTCATTATACTATATAATAATATAATATAATTAAATAATATAATAAATGTATTAATCTCCCTCTCGATCTCTCTCCCAGACATAGCAGTAGTTGATATGAGTGATGTTTTTCGTCAGCCATCTTTGTTTTACCATCTGGGAGTGAGAGAGAGTTTTGACATGGCCAACAATGTTATCTTGTACCACGACACCGACCCTGACACTGCCCAGTCCTTAAAGGTGTGCACACACACACACACAAACATGTGCACACGCATGCATGCATGCATGCTCGCACACACACAAACATACATACACACACACATGCATGCACGCACACACACACATGCATGCACACGCATACACACAAGATGACAACACACATTATGACAACACACACTGGCCAACTTGAATTTACACAATTTTCATGTGCGTTTTGCTTTGGAACAAAACTGTTGACACACCTGCTCTCTCAGTGTGTGGGTGTGTGTGTGTGTGTGTGTGTGTGTGTGTGTGTGTGTGCGTGCGTGTGTGTGCGCGCGTGTGTGTGTGTCAGGGTTGGGGGGTGTAAGAGAGAAAGAGAGAGAGAGAGAGAGATCAGAATGTATCACACACATTAAAACTAATGTCTCTCACACATCTCTCTATCCTCACAGGACATGGTGTCTCAGAAAAACACAGTGAGTTCCTTTGTGTGTGTGTGTGTGTGTACGTGTGTGTGTTTCAAATAGATTTATGTGCATACACCGTCTTGTGCTATTTGTGGAAAAATATTCAGGACAAGTGTTACTGTATGGCCCCATGCCCTCACTCTCTTCCCCACTCTCTCTCTCTCCCTCACCCACTATCTGTTTGTCTCTCCCTCTGTAGTTGAACTGTGACACTCTTAAAGTTCTACTGTGTTTGAGGGTTACATACATATCCATATGTCTGTGTGTGTGTGCAAGTACAAATGTGTATACTGTATCTGCCTGTGTGTGTGTATGCTTTTGTGATTGTATGTGTATGTGTGATTGCATTTGTTGTTGCGTGCATGTGTGTATTTGTTTAGGCCAGTCGTGCCATTGTAGGCTTTCCCTGGGTACAATTACCTCCAGAGTATCGAGGCTCCGGCATTCGTAATAAAGTAGGTACCGTGCTCTCCTGTGGCATGCTGGGACTTCCTCTAATCCACCAATGTCATCCCACCGTCATGTCTGAGCGGGGCATGTGAGCCTTTGGTTGTGTGTGATTAATAGTACAGTTCAAACAACAAGCAACTTTCTCTATTGACATTGCTTGATAGGAATGGACAGACATATTCTGTGTGTTATAATACATGTAAGCCAGCATGGTAATTGATGATGCAGACTGACATACTAGGCTTTATGATGAGCATACTGTATGTGAAATATTAGAGTCTGGATCTAAATTATATCTATATACAGTATTCAATAACAGTTTGGACCTTAATCATGTTGTATATTCTATAATAGAGTCTGAATAGACTGTATAATATAGATATGTTACAGTGTTATGGAATAGATTATGTTACATAACGTTGTAACAATACCTTTAGACAGTGGTCACCTGATTCTGTAATAGAGCAATGCTTCCTCCCCTCTCAATTAAAATCAGCTGCATGTGTGTGCTTGAGTGTGTGTGTGTGTGTGTGCGTGCGTGTGTGCATGTGCGCGTGTGTGTGTGTGTGTGCGTGTGTGCGTGTGCGCGTGTGTGTGTGTGTGTGTGTTGTACTGTCGATTATCTTCACCCGTGGCTTTACTGTACTAAATGTGTCTGTCTGTCTCTCTGTCTCCACCTGCAGGCATCTAGTGGTAACTACTACTTCATCCCTTACGTGCTGACTCCTAATCATGAGTACATGTGCTGTGAGAGTGATGCTCAGCGGCGGGCCAGTGAGTACATGCAGCCTAGCTGGGACAATCTGCTGGGCGCACTGTGTGTGCCGCTCACCGACCGCTTCTCTGCCCTGCTCAAGGACATCCACGTCACCTCCTGGTGGGGCACGCACACACACACACACACACACACACCAACACATGCACGCACACAAATGCACACACACACACACACACACACGCAAGCAAGCATGCATGCATACACACACACACACGCACGCACACAAGCAAGCAAACACTCATGCACACATGCACGCTGGCTGTCTGTGTGTCTGGCTGTGATTGGCTTGCTGGCTTTCTGTCTGTCTTCGTGGTTTTCTGACTGCCTGTCTGACTGTTTGTCTGATTGTCTGTCTGTCTGTCTGTCTGTCTGTCTGTCTGTCTGTCTGTTTGCCTGTCTGAATGACATTTCCTTAAAATGTCTCTTAAAACTAGTGCTTCACTTCAATTAACTCAAATCAAAAAGTAAATATGTGCTGAACGCATTCCAGGAAAACATTTTGTTATGTGACAGACAGACAGGTATATAGATAAGAATATGTACAGGAAGGGGCGGGACTCCATTTCTTCTGTTCTCCTCTGTGATTGGTCACTAGGCAAGTCAAATCTCACATTAGGTCTGCTGAACCAGAAGTGAAATATGTCGTACCTGTCTGTCTGTCTGTCTGTCTGTCTGTCTGTCTGCCAGTGCATCCTTTAAAGACACACTGCTAAACGACATCCGCAAGGCAAGGCAGAAGTACCAGGGGGAGGAGCTTGCCAAAGAACTGTCTCGCATCAAACTACGCATTGACAACACAGAGGTGCTCACCCAGGACATAGTGATGAACCTGCTGTTCTCCTACAGGGATATACAGGTACACACGCGCACGCACATTACATGCACACGCACGTTACACGCGCACGCACGTTACACGCACACGCACACACACACGCACGTGCACGCACACACACGTTACACGCACACTCACACACACGTTACACAAGTTACCCTAGTGTGTGTTGACCTCTGACCTGCAGGACTATGATGCCATGGTGAAGCTTGTGGAGACACTGGAGATGTTACCAACATGTGACTTGGCCACACAACCAATGATCCAGTTCCACTATGCGTTCGCTCTTAACAGGTACACACACACATGCACACATGCACACCCATGCTCACAGCTCACAGCTGATCAATTCTAGTTCATTTGTACTTCTGCCTTCAATGCCAGTGACAGTATCACAGAGCATGACAAGTTTCTTTCCCACTCCTTTATCAACCTGAAGGTTGTCAGAGTTAAGAATTAGCCATTTTAATTCATTTTAATCAGTAACCTTAGCATACAAATTGTACAGATTTACAAGACCTGTAAACAGCCAGAGTCCTGTTGTTTCGTTTTCCTCATTGCAAGTTTAACGTCCGCCTTGAGTTACGTAGTGCATTTCAATCAAAATACCTCACTTATCAAGCAGGCGTGTACTGACGCAGTTAGCCAGCGCTGTCTTCCAGACTTTACATATGTAAAAGCTGGCTCTGCAAGATTAAGGTTCCCCAAGCCCTGCCTAATGCTCTCGCAGTGGAATCTTCATAATTTCAACAGAAATGTTCCTGATAAGCTCAACATTCAGCCTTTTAACTCCAGTGTCTCATAATGGACATGCAGGGCTGTACATGATGAGCAATAATTGTATTACAGCTCGTCACTATGGTACGGTCCAACTTTAAACTGTGAAATGTGCTATTTTCAACTACTCCTGCCTATCACTACTCCAGATGTGTTGGTCTGCAACATGACGCATCACAAAAACAACAATAACAACAACTAAAATGTGTTACTGTCAGACATCATCTAGAAGACTAAACTACATTACAGTAACAATACAGTAATACCAAAATAGAGATTTAAATACATAAATAAATACATTTAAAAGTGGCGTCAATCATTGTAGGCTAAAACACAGTATACAGCTACAGTGACTCCATACTGCCTTTTCATGAAAGCAGCTCCATTTGCTCCTCAGCTGTAAATTGCTGGTGCGTGGGTACGTGGCGTAGACACATTGGTGGACCTCTGAGCGTACCTTGTTTGTATTTGGCTATAGGAGGAACAGTCCGGGCGACAGAGAACAAGCTCTACGTGTGATGCTGCAGGTGGTAGAGTCGTGTGAACACCCGGCTCCTGACATGTACTGTCTCTGTGGACGCATCTATAAAGACATTTTCCTGGACTCGCACTGCAAAGACACCAAGAACAGAGACAACGCCATCCAGTGGTCAGACGCAGGCACACACGCGCATATACGTCAGAATGATATACATGCCGTTTTACGATTTAGAATCTACACCTAGGAAGTCTTGCTGGTTTGTTTCGTGGAATATCAACCATACACCTGCATAAGCTTTGTGTTGATCCTGTGTCTTGCTTGCTGCAGGTACAGGAAGGGATTCGAACTACAGCCTACACTGTACTCTGGCATCAACCTTGCGGTTCTGCTTATTGTGGCTGGCCTGCAGTTTGAAAGCTCCATCGAGCTCAGGAAGATAGGTCAGACTATCGCTCCTTTATCAAACCCACACATCTACAATATATAATACAACCGTGAGTTGTATTATATATTGTAGATGTGTGGATGTACACAATACATTCACACACACTTGTTTTTACATTTTATATGTGAAGAAAGTCTACAGGTACAGTAACAGATGTATTGACCTCCGTCTACCCATAATTCCTCTGTCAGGAGTTCGACTGAACAGTCTTTTGGGGAGGAAAGGCTCTCTGGAGAAGATGAACAACTACTGGGATGTGGGACAGTTCTTCACCGTTAGCATGCTGGCTAATGACATCCCAAAAGCCACACAGGCTGCGGAGAAGTTGTTCAAACTGAAACCTCCACTGTGGTAAAATGCCGCAAGGCAACACTTACTGCCTATAGCATACTTGTGTACAGTACTAGTATTTAAGTATTTATTTAAGTGTGTGCGTGTTTGTGTGTATGTCAGGTACCTACGCTCGGTGGTTCAGAACCTGCAGTTGATTCAGCGTTTTAAGAAGCAGACTGTTGATCACTCTCCTCAGAAAGAGAAACTCAACTTCTGGATGGACATAATCGTAGAAGCTACCAAAGAGACTACCAACGGCCTCCGCTTTCCTGTAATACACGCTCACACGCACGCACGCACACACACACTCTCTTGACTAAACTGATGTACTCTCTGTCTCACTCCAGGTTCTGATTCTAGAACCTACCAAGGTGTATCAACCATCGTATGTCTCCATTAACAACGAGGCAGAGGAGAAGAATGTTTCTATCTGGCACGTATCTCCCGCTGAGACGGTTAGAACCTCATCTCTCCTCTCCTCATTTTCCCTCCCTTTTCTCTTCTCCTCTCCTCTCTACTTCTCCTTTTGCCTCTTCTTCCTCCCATCTCTTCCATATTCTCTCCTCTTTTCCTCTCTCACACTGGAAGCTCTAAGGTTTGTGTATGGATTTTTAATTCTGAAATCAGATAAATGTCTAATTCCAGAAAGGAATTCATGAGTGGAACTTCACCGCAACCTCCATCAAAGGCATTAGGTATGCATGTATGGCAAGGCATTGTGGGTAGTTGTCAGGACAGCAGACTTATCTGATTGTTTCTGTGGAATAATGAGTTTTCAACGAAATCACAATGCTGTGGAAAGTAATGTAATCAAAATTAATTTGTGTGTGTGTGTGTGTGCGTGTGTGTGTGCGTGCACACACAGCATCAGTAAGTTTGATGAGCGCTGCTGTTTCCTGTACGTGCACGACAACTCCGATGATTTCCAGATCTATTTCTCCACCGAGGACCAGTGTGCACGGTGAGCCCTATGCATGTGTGTGTGTGTGCATATGCACACGTCCGTGTGAGAGTTGAAACCAGTCATGACCTATTTTGCTTGTGTGTGTGTGTGTGTGTGTGTAGGTTCTGTTTCATGGTGAAGGAAATGATCTCCGATGGAACAGGAAATGCTGTGGAGCTGGAAGGTGAAGGAGATGGAGACACTCTGGAGGTTTGTGTGTGCAACGTGTGTGTACACAGTTACTTAAAAGTGATGATCGTAAGCTAATGCACATTGCATTCAGAGTTCTCTCTTACAGTTTGCTATGTGTGCTGGAAAAAAGTGTTGGTGTTTCTACACAGCCCTGGCTCCATTACAGTAATATGAGTACAAACAAAGTGGTCCAGACCGCACCACATAACACCCTAGCTTTGGCAATGTCTGGCCAATGTGGTGGGCGGAGCTTCTGAGGGAGCACCCTATGGCATTCTCCAGAATTACTTACCTTTAGTAAAATAATAATAATTATTGATTGATTTTAAGTATAAACTCAAAGTAAATCCAAGGATTTACTTTGTGACCTATTATAGTGTTAGGTATTAATAGTGTTTTTCATTATTAGTAATATTGAAATTGTATTAATATTTTATATCAATATTATATTGTAATATAATATAATATAATATAATATTAGTATAATATACAACTATACAGTAGTTTTAATTAGTAATATTATATTATTAGTATTATAGTCGTATTATAAGTCACCGACATCGACAACTATTGCACCCTAACCATCCTGGAAGGGTAGATTCCTCCCTTTGTGGTCCCTTCCCAAGGTATCTTCCATTTTTTTTAGTTTAATGTTTTTCCTTGTCCAAGGAGAGGAGCAGGTTAAGGGGGTGTCGCTTGTTTCCATGTGAAAATTGGGCTTGTAAAACCCTTTGAGACTGTAATGTTGGCTATATACTGTACATAAAATTCACTTGACATGATAAGTGTTGTTAGGTACAAAACTAAAGCAAAGATGTTTTTCAGTATGAGTACGACACCAACGAGACAGGGGACCGGGTGGTCCTCGGGCGGGGCACCTATGGTGTCGTGTACGCCGGACGGGACCTGAGCAACCAGGTCCGCATCGCCATCAAAGAGATTCCTGAGAGAGACAGCAGGTATTGCCACAGAGACAGAGAGAGAAAGCTTTATGTTTATAGCTGCATTCCATAACAAGCCCCAAATACATTCATACACTTTCTGTATTTAACCTGTGTGGTGTCTTACCTTTAATGTCTTTGTAGTGAATGAGTGAATGTATTAGTGACTCTGCCTCAGGTACTCTCAGCCTCTGCATGAGGAGATTGCTCTCCATAAGTACCTGAAGCACAGGAACATCGTTCAGTACCTGGGCTCTGTCTCGGAGAACAGCTACATCAAGATCTTCATGGAGCAGGTTCCTGGAGGTCTGCTGTTATGACTCCCCTCACCCATGTCCTCTCAGTGTCGAACGGAGCACGGTTTTTCCTTTTAACATAAAGCTGTCTTCTTTTGTCACCGTTTAGAGAGTTCAGATGTCAGGTCTAGTTGATATATAAGTTATAGTCTCATAAACGATATCCCTACTTTGTTCATACTGTATGCATGTAGTTAACACTTAACTTGGAATGTTTCTGAGGAAGAGAAGATATCTACTGGCATTTGTAGTGTTCGACAAACACACAAGAGAAACAATGAGGTCAGTTACCGATATATAACAGAGGATGATAACTTTGTTATGTGAGTGGATGGGAAACTCCTGGACTGGACAGATTATCATTATTAGATTATGTAATACAATTATCTATCCTTTGTGACCTATCAGGGTCATTTTCTCTGGTGCTTTACTTTTACTGTAAGTTTTATCAGAATGACATATAGCTTGATTGTAGTTTACTATAATATCTCTCAGTTTGGTAAACACCTCAATTATGTCCTGTAGGAAGCTTGTCAGCTCTGCTGCGGTCCAAGTGGGGTCCACTGAAAGAGGCCACCATCATCTTCTACACCCGACAGATCCTGGAAGGTCTGAGGTACCTCCATGAGAACCAGATAGTCCACAGAGACATCAAGGTAACACCACCTGGATCAGATGTATATTACACACCGTCTTTTAGGATATGAAACAAAACTAGTATTCATGTTAAAGACAATCATATTAGCAATTTAGCACATACAGTATATTATGTTTTATTTATTATAATGCTTTTGTATTGCTTATAGTTCTCTCTCTCTCTTGCTCTCTCACTTTCTCTATTCTAGGGAGACAATGTGTTGGTGAACACTTACAGTGGAGTTCTGAAGATCTCAGACTTTGGTACTTCAAAGAGGTTGGCAGGAGTCAACCCCTGTACAGAGACCTTCACTGGTAACTAGCTTATACTTGATTTCACTAACACACAAGTAAAACACAGAGAGGTGGTGGTTTCACAATGAATGTAGCATAAAAACAAACATTTGACAAATTATCTTATTTAAGCACAGTATACACAGTCTACATGTACAGTATGTAGCAAATTTCAACATGCAGTTGAGGAAAACCTTTACCAAGGATTTACAAATCTTTAAAATAACTCAGATACTTACTTGAAAGCCACCAAATTATATGTTGACAGACAGCTGTGTATATATCACACAAACATAGTGATAGTCCAATCAACATCCACTTGAAAATAATAATCATTACAGACAAATATATAGAAGAAATGTTCTACTGAAATATGTTCTGGTTATCAACAGTGCTCCAAGGTATTGTGAGATATCCTGCAGTAAACAATACATACAATGCATCTTTTATAATTAGCTAAATCAACATTTTAAGCACTCATTTGGCTGCCTTTTGTTTTATACTTAGTAATATAGTGGTGATGTCACTAAAACTATGTGTCTCCAAATGAATCCTGGGTAGTCTGCATGTTTCCCCTTGTGGACAGACCCAGTGTGTTTACACGCCCGCTAGTAAAAGCTGCCTCCATAAAGTCATAGAAGTGCTGTGAGCCAAACGTTAAACCCTCAAAATGTCAAGAGCAACTCTCAGCCTCTATGGAAACACTCAAACGCTCGCGTGCGCGCACATGTGGAGCGCACCGTGTGCGCACACACACACACACACACACACACACATACACATACATACACTCTGATGGCCATCTGGCCAAGAGTGTAATTAGATTAGCTAATCAAGCAGAGGCAAGAGGGGTGTTTGCCTTTCATTAGCAGGTAAGTGTGTGTGTGTGTGTAACTGGAGATGGTGGTGGAAAGGACAGGTGGAGCATTGGCACTGGAGGTCACAGCGTGTGTGTGTGTGTCTGTGTGTGTGTGTGTGTGTGTGTGCGTGTCTGTGTGTTTGTGTGCGTGCACGTGTTACCTGTGCACTAATGCTTCTAAATTAGCCTGTCTTGCCTAACCTAACCTGTCCAGGTGTACTGAAATTCCAGGGCTCACATCTGATTATTGAATAACTACAAATGTACAATCAAAGGCATATTGAATGTTTAACGTTTAATCCACTATTCCAGGGAGCTTTGTGTTGTAAACATTTTATTAGCATGGTAGATAATATGTCTTATTATGTTTAAGATTATCAAGGGTTGTATATGTACTGTATGTGTCTGCAATGGTTTTTAAAGTACACACATACTGTAAATGTGTGTGTGTGTGTGTCATAGGCACGCTACAGTATATGGCTCCAGAGATTATTGATAAGGGTCCTAGGGGTTATGGGGCCCCAGCAGACATCTGGTCTCTGGGCTGTACCATCATCGAGATGGCAACAGGAAAACCTCCATTCCATGAGCTGGGAGAACCACAGGCTGCCATGTTTAAGGTCTGTTTGTTATATTATCTTAATAATTTATATTTATATTTTAATAACAGTGTGGCTCTTAATCATGTATATATAGTCCACAACAGTAGGTCTTAATCATGTCTATAGTATATATTCCATAACAGTAGATCTTAATCATTTCTATATATTCCATAACAGTAGGTCTTAATCATGTCTATAGTATATATTCCATAACAGTGGATCTTAATCATGTCTATATATTCCATAACAGTAGATCTTAATCATGTCTATATATTCCATAACAGTAGATCTTAATCATGTATATATATTCCATAACAGTGGATCTTAATCATGTCTATAGTATATATTCCATAACAGTAGGTCTTAATCATGTCTATAGTATATATTCCATAACAGTGAATCTTAATCATGTATATATATTCCATAACAGTAGGTCTTAATCTTGTCTAGTATATATTCCATAACAGTAGCTCTTAATCATTTCTATATATTCCATAACAGTAGATCTTAATCATGTCTATATATTCCATAACAGTAGGTCTTAATCATGTCTATAGTATATATTCCATAACAGTAGGTCTTAATCATGTCTAGTATATATTCCATAACAGTGGATCTTAATCATGTCTATATATTCCATAACAGTAGATCTTAATCATGTATATATATTCCATAACAGTAGGTCTTAATCATGTCTATAGTATATATTCCATAACAGTGGATCTTAATCATGTCTATAGTATATATTCCATAACAGTGAATCTTAATCATGTCTATATATTCCACAACAGTAGGTCTTAATCATGTCTATAGTATATATTCCATAACAGTAGGTCTTAATCATGTCTATAGTATATATTCCATAACAGTGGATCTTAGTCATGTCTATACGTATATTGCATTCTAGGTGGGTATGTTCAAGATTCACCCAGAGATTCCAGAGTCTCTGTCGCTGGAGGCCAAGGCATTCATCTTGAGATGCTTCGAGCCGGACCCTCACAAGCGAGCCACCGCCTCAGACCTGCTGCGAGACAACTTTGTACGGCACAACACCAAAGCCAAAAAGAGCAAAATTGCATTCAAACCTTCAGGTGTGTGAGTGAGACTTTATATGACCCACTAAGCTGTCTATTGAAAACAATGTTTGGAAGGACAGTTGTTAAGACAGTCAGCAAGATAATTGTAGCTAAGCTAATACACTTTTTATCAAATTCAACAAATATCTCCTCACATTTCACTAGCTGTTCTCTGTGCATGCTGAAAAAAGAATATGAAAATTCTAACCAGCCCTGGCTCTGTAAATACAAACATAAAAAAAGTACTACACTTCTAACCAGCCCTGGCTCTGTAAATACAAACATAAAAAAAGTACTACACTTCTAACCAGCCCTGGCTCTGTAAATA
>JAOEGT010091111.1:0-13992 GCA_025447795.1 Speoplatyrhinus poulsoni | reverse complement strand
GTTCTTTTATTTTTGTTGCCAAACACGATAATCTCAGTTTTATCTTGATTCAATTGTAAACAGTTTTGGTTCATCCAAATCATACAAGTATAATGACATAAAATATTATCCACTAAATAATTGTATTGTAATTGTATAAAACATCTTATATTTTATACAAAATTATCATTCCATTTAGACCTCTTGCCATGCCGTCCAGAAAGTGGTTTGCCATGTTCCATGTGAATGCAGCATTAGATTAATCTAGAGACAGACAAGATCATATTGTGCTCTCATATAGAGTATGCTCTGCATTTAAGTTAACCAATCATTTACAAACGTTTTTGCTGTCACCGTCCACAAATAGATTTCATTTTATTATTTGATAAAATTGTACTTTTACTGAATCATACCACATTGCATAATTTTGAGATTGGGATTATTGTTTTGTCAGTATTACATTTCATACAGTAAATACAATTGAATGTGCCTGTTAAACTGTGTACAAAAAATAAAATTATAGATTACACATGTAGCCATTCATACTTCAACATTACTGAAATTCTGCCAAAATATCAAGACATCCTATCCCTGTCATAGATTACTAAATGAGAGCATAATCCAATCTGTTGACCTTGTGGAGATTGAATACGCAAAGTGAAGAAAGGTTTAGGAAAATATTAATTTGGTAATTGTCCTTGGACAATTGTACAAATATAAAACAGATGAAAAACATGTATCAATCTGATAAGGGTAGTTAAGATAAGGTAATTCCCAACAACTCCGGTATAAATCTATTAATCTCCAGATTTATCAAGGGATCTCTTAACATTTCAACATTGTCAAATGTTGTATTAATTCCCTCATTAATGTATATTGTATGTAGAAACTGCAATCCCATCATGCAGCCCATATTTCAGACACAGTGGCAGACTGCCACAACACGCACATACTCTCTCTCTCTCTCTCTCACACACACACACACGCACACACACACACACACACACACACACACACACACACACACACATCTTTACCTTTTGTTAGGGTTCACATCTGGCTAGGAGAACCCCTGTCAGATACAGATACAGTCAAATTGAGAGAGCAAACCCCTGAAATACATTTGACCCAAACAGCATCTGAGTAAGGTTAAGGCTTCTGCCAAGTCACGCAAAGTTAGTCTTAGCAGATCATTTGTAACACGCTCAGATGTAAACACATTTCAGACTCAAGGCTGTGTATTCCCAGCAGGACAGCTTCAGACTAGAGCCAACAGGAGCTAGCAAGCCCCATCGTAGACATGGAACTATAGACTTCCAAAGAAACTGTACATGTCTCATCAAAAACATAATTTATGATTATAATGTTTTCCAGTACCCTTGCTATGTTTGTTCTCACTCCTCGTGACCACCAGTTAAATCTGTAACTAGCCTAAGAAATATTGTCTTAGATATCTCTCTTTAAATCCAAGTAGCACAGCACCTCTATAATATTAAAACAAATGTTTTAGCAATTTTCTCACACTTCGACTACTTCAAAATCAACCACAGATGAGCGTCGCTAGATAACTTGCTTGTACTTTGGCAATGAAAGATGACTGGAGGCTAAACCCTTTACTTGTAAAAGTCGTGAGCCCTGATTTATCACTATCCAGTGCAGCAATATACTGTATGCAGCAGTAGTTCATTTGCATTGGCGAGAAAGCACGAGTGCACAGGACCACATCTGTGCTATATAATGCTGCCAGCATGTACAGACTGAGCAAGGCTAAAGCAAGGTCGTGGTGATGGTGTGAGTGTAAAAAAACCTGTAAAAACAGGGGGAGCATGACAGAAACTGAAGATAAGGAGTCACAGAGGAAATTAAGAGGTGGTCTGGACGACACTGGGGAGGTCCCAGGGCATCAGAACGTGACACATTATTTTCAGGGCCGGGAACCTTTTCCCAGAGGAAATGTGTAGTTACGCAACCCAGGGAATTCTGTGTTTACAGCCTGAGGAATACACCCCGCAGCGGCGGGAAAGCCAGAGCTTCAGTGTCAGACCTCCCGACAGCAAATGAAAATCACACCAATAGATAAGTCACTACATGTGATGGGTCACATCCTGTTGCTTCCTGACTCAGTGTTGAGGTGTCCCTGATCAAGAAACCTAACCTTAACCCTACCCAGTGGTTAGATGGCGCCATGCATGGCTGACACCACCATCAGCGTATGGATGTGTGAGAGTAGGTGAATGTGAGGCAGCGCTTTGAGACAATTGGATAAGAAAATGCAGTCCACTCTGCTTTCCTTATAGGTAAAATATTAATGACCAATCTATACATTATATATAGGTAAAATTTCTAGCATAATTATATTATAGATCATAAAACTAAAAGTGTAAAATGTGGGCAGGACACATTCAGGAAAGAGAGAAGATCTGCCCCACAGGGTTATGTGTTCCCCAGGGTCAAATGAAGGCCCAACAGGTAACCTTTCATGCTATCATTGAAGACTACTTTATTCATTTAGCAAATTGTGAAATATGAGATGTTTTCCAACATATCAAACTAAACCTCCGAACACAGAGAGACAGATAAAACATATTTGTGGTGGATATTGCAGTAGGTCTAAACAGACTGCATTTTAGTTAGAGCTTTTCTAACCAGGCCACTCAAAGAGCAGTAGGCTGCATCACTGCTAGTTTTGCAGAAGCAGCCTTGACTTACATAAAGCCTGGGAGGTCATTTAAGCAATATATTAAATCACTTATAATGATCACAAATCAAAAAAGGACTGTACAACATTTAGAATGAATAATCTTGGTTATAATAATATTTTTTTTTTCTTGGTAATCGTGCTGCTACTTAAATTACTGAAAATATATTTCTAAGTACATGTCATTTTCACTGAATATGCAGATGTTGTAGTTGTAAATTGTATGGTTTATCAATAAAGAAATTAATAAAAATAAAAAATTTACAGGTATTTTGTTTGACATGCACAATATCCAACTAAATGACCAAATCTGGTAAAATGTACAATGATGAATTTGTTGGAAAACTAAACAACACGATTCTCGTTACAGGTTACATTTGTAAAATTTGTAGGCTACGGTACTTGGCTTCACCCTATTGCTCTCAGCTCAATTTATTTAGCTGAGATTAGGCCTATAGCCTGGGAACCGCATCAGCATTTTCAAAGCCACCCTGCTGGTGGACCAATCACGTGGACCAATCACAAGCGGCTAAATTCATGTCAAGTGTGTCTCAAACTGATGGTAGAGCTAGATGAAGCGATCAAAAAAGTGGTAGCAACGCTTATTGGTTAAACACTGTTCAGTAACTTTGAACAAATAGGCTGATACTACATCACTGCCACACATTCATACACCAGTCATTATTATGTTATATCATTATTTTTCCATAACATAGGCAAAATTTAGCTTCCATAGCCTACTTCGGCATATTTTAAACCGAGATTTATCAGTAGGCTACTGACAGACTGGCTGTTGTTGTGTTTATTTGCGTGTGTATTTAAAGGCAGAACAGTTTAATCCTGTATCTTGCTTACCTGTTCTCACTGCCATATGCTAGCCTCGCGATACCATCCTGATCTCGCGAGCTTCAGTTTAATTTCGCCGTGAGAACCAGTCTGGAAAGCCTCGGAATCATTTTGAATGTGTCCGAGTAGCAACTGAACTTTCTAATCAGCGTCGTGTTTATAGCTACACGGGCGTGGTTTAGGTGTGCCGACCATGGTGCCGACAGCGAAAACGAACAGATGGTTCATCCAATCAATGGTCAAGTATTTTTTGGAAAATACAGCCATTCATAAACAGTGTCAATGTACGGCTCCCCAGATGGACTTGTGACAACAATTGCTCTGGCATGTCAGGTTAGTCACATGCCCCTTGATCGTGGTAATTGTGGTAGGTGATGGGCTGACATTTTATCTGTCATTGATTTCCATTTATTAAAATAAATGGCCCATCTAAACTGGTAGTATTGATCCTCAAGATACATTATCAAGTTGTAGTAATTTAGGAATATTTACATTAATAGCCTATTTGAAATTAAAATAAGTAGTCGTCGTAGTAGTTCTACTTTGTCTTCTTAAAGTCTGTCTTGGACTCTATAGTGACACCTACTGGCTTGAGCAGGAATATAATTAAATTACTTTATGTTACTTACAAAGGCCATTAAACAACTTCAACTGCACCTTAAACATTTGTCCTATAATCTGTATCTTACTGTTGCCAGCGGTGTCTTCCTCATTACCATGAGATTCAACAAAAGAAAATAAAATAACAAAAGAAAATAAGTTTAATGCTGAAGAAATGTTATGATTATTATCAGGAAATATGTGGCCTATGACTATTCATTGAGAAGTAGGCTAATGCGTACTGGGCTCCTGGCTGGAGCTAATTCATCTATAAATGGTTAAAGACAGTCTTGTCTGCTGTGTCCACTGGCATATTAACATGTTTGGCAATGATACGGAAAAGCAGAGCTTGCAGACAAGAGTAAACAATAAGGAGGCAGTGGCTATGAATATAATTACACATAGGCTCTACAGTAAATGCTTCATGGTGTTTTAGATTCACCTTGAAATTGAGGAGGAAAACACACCAATGTACAGCATTGCCAGCAAGAACAAAAATGATGGGTTCCAGATCTTGGAACGTCGTCAGAAAAGACTGGAAAGAAAAGTGTGATTAATACTTATACCTACACTGGTGTACCCTTTGGCATGATTAAACATTTGAGAGAAGGTCATGTGTGAACTTACCTGTGAATATGACAACGTAATATTACTTTTATTTGTGTCTGCTCCCATGGGACGGTTGGCTGCAGAACATGCAAGGCAATGCCAGTGTGATAGTAAGAGGAAGAGTAGAAAAACATCAAGCATACACCTTGGCTGCTTTATGGCCTCTCTAATACACAAAACATTGGAAACCATGTTCAGCACTGCCATGATCGCATCTTGGATCGGTATGTGGTTAAAGAAAAACAAATGTATGATTAATATATTGTAGCCCAAAATGTATTACACTGAATGGGATGAGTTCTGGAAAACTAAATGAATATCAGCATTGTCTACTGCAGCAAAACCTGGATAGTCATATTCGAGAAAAATGCTAGTTAGTTAGTTTAACATTTTATTTATTTGCTTACCATAAAATGAAAATATATATCAAACAAACATTTTAGACAGAACAAACAAGATATTTAAACACAAATGATTGTATTATAAGGAAAATGTTTTTTTGGGCGAGACAGCACACAGTGGATTACAGTACAAGAGACAACACTTTGCTCTTCAGAGTCAGCTATGGACCCAAGTAGTGGAGCTCAGTGAGGAGAAGGAGCGCCTGAGGCAGGAGGATGTCCTCACAGCTAACAACCAGCTGAAGGCCTGCCAGGAGGAGGAGAAGAAGTCGTCTCACCGTCAGGGACACCACCACCGCTATCGCCCCCGCCCAGGCACACATCACGCCCGATGGAGCGTGCTGACGTGCTGCGCTTCACCAAGGACATGCTGGGGAACCTAAAGACCTCCCTGGAGGCGGACCGGAGAGCTGCTAACTCTGAGAGAGAGGCTGAGAGGCAGGCTGGCTGTCGGGCTGGCTGAAGCCTGCCAGGCATGGCAGCTGGAGAAGGCCAGCGTCATGTTAAGCAGGGCCAGGGCCCAGGCGCAGCTCCTCCATGCCCAGGAGGAGCGGCAGCGCTGGGAGGAGAAGGAGTGCCACGTGGCCTCCACCATCGCAGGGCTGCATCTCCGGTGTGCAAAGGGCCGCACAGGTCAGACCCTGGGACGCAGAACACGCGCCCAGTAGTCTCCACCACTACATTGGCCCCACAGCAACCAGAGGTCTCATAGCTGGAGATCTCACAGCTAAAGGTCTCATAGCTGGAGGTCTCTCAGGTAGAGGTCTCACAGCTAGAGGTCTCACAGCTAGAGGTCTCACAGGTAGACGTCTCACAGCTAGAGGTCTCTCAGGTAGCGGTCCCTCAGATGGAGGTCTCCCAGCTACATTGGCCCCACAGCAACCAGAGGTCTCATAGCTGGAGATCTCACAGCTAAAGGTCTCATAGCTGGAGGTCTCTCAGGTAGAGGTCTCACAGCTAGAGGTCTCACAGCTAGAGATCTCTCAGCTAAAGGTCTCACAGCTGGAGGTCTCTCAGGTACAGGTCTCACAGCTAGAGGTCTCTCAGCTAGAGGTCTCACAGCTGGAGGTCTCCCAGCAGCAAAAGGTCTCCAATCACCAGAAGAAGAAAAAAAAGAAGAGGCTGCTGAGAAGGATTTTGAACTGCTTCCACAGGAAGATACGTTAACTCCTATCCCCAACCATGAAGACATTTTTGCTGAAAGCTACCATAGTTATTACTAGTTCTGTTACTCGTTTTTCTCGTGTCTGACACACTGTAGAGTCATGCAGTGTTGTCAGGGAGACCTCGACTGTCCAAACCTAACTAACAGGTTCAGATGGCCTTAGCAACAGCAGCCTCAGTGCATCTTTTTGAGTGGGAACACAGGAATGAGAAAGACAGAATAGACAGCTAGTCTCTATTTGATTAATTTATATGGGATTTCAATCACTTACCACACCTTTAATGGGGACATATTCAAGGGAAAGCCCTTTTCCACAGCTTGACACCGTACCTGGTCTCCATGCAATATCTGTGACATGCTAGGGTGCAACTATCAGGTTCACAGGACAATGTCAGGGTGGCTGTCCGCCAGTTGAAGCTCAGTAGAAGTTGGTTGATGCATATTCTATAATGGCTTCAAATCTGCCTTTGCCATAGTCCAGTCAGAGCCCTCAATTCTTAGATTCTGTAGATGTGGAATTACTTCAGTATAGATGTTCACTTCATATGTAGGCTATTAAATATTTACTAAGAGTGATTGATTAAAATACTCGTTTTATAAAAAGAGGACGTTTTCATGTAACTATTTTCAAATGTCACTATCATCAATAAAATACTGCTGTTTTTTTTTTTACACATATTGCATTTTTTGTGCTTAGGGCACATTTTTTTTACTTCCACAACTGCTCATCAAGACTATATATATTCACAGTATTTAAGACCACATTCCACCTAAGAAATATCACTTTAGTTAATTTGTTAAAGACTGTACTGTGTTGTAGAGATATTTTCTGAAATGAACAGATGGCTCTGGCCCGCAGCCTTGTAATGCCACCTTGTACTTCAAGGGGCAAGGTGTGTCACTAGCTTCCAGGCTGAGGAGGCTCAGACTAGTCTCAGCCTCTTCTGTTCATTAGCACTATGTCACATAGGCAACTCTGTGATGAACGTCTGACACAGACCCCTGTCCTGTAAGCTTGACACGGGACTCTCTGACATTCGGGAAGTAACACTGTCGATTGACAATGGCTGTTTGTATTGTCACACACAAGTATGTATCCGTAATTTACGGTGTAACAATAGCGCAGTGCTTAATTTAGGAATTTAAAATGAAACATGTATTTTAATCGGTAACTGTAGCATACTAATTTGACAAATGTACAAGACATGTAAACAGCAAGAATCTTTTTGTTAAGTTTTCCAACAAATTCTATATTGCAAATTTAACATCCAACTTGGTCATTGAGTAGTTGGTCTTTCTGCATGTCAATCAAAATACTGTACCTCGCTTGCCAAGTAGGCTAGGTTACTGACGCAGTTAGCCAGTGCAGTGTCCCAGCCTTTATGTATGTAAAGGCTGGCTCTGCGAGACTACCCTCAGACCAACATGAGAAGAAGAAATGTGCTGCTCGCTGACGGCTCATGGTGAGTATAAGTACGGAGCTACTGCTTGCTGGCTTACTGAAGTACTGTATATGAAAAATATTTATTTACAGGGAATATCTTAATTTAATTTGGTTTAGTTCATAGACAAGTATTTTTAAACCAGCGCTGATTGCACAATGCACAAGGAAGTGAAGTCTGAGTGAATATGTAACCTAATAGTAATATTTAATATGCACTCGCTGCCTCTGACACATTACAGTTGCCTACAAGCCACAGCCTATACTGTCCCATATTCCATATTGTTTAGCTGACTGTGGCTTGTTTTCTTGTTGATATGGCATGGGAATATTGTAAAAAAGCAATGTTGTTGGCTCTCAGTGTTTTATCAGTTTAGTTGAATTGTGCTATTCTTGCCTTGGTGTTAAATAGGCTTAAATCACAATATTCTGGTGAAATGCTGACCCCTAATGGTTTGGAGAAGATGGTAATTTTCGACACACAGCACCTTTAAAGTATACTTCTGCGTTTCAATATCCTAATTAAGTTTAAAAGCAACAACTTTGACTTCCAGTCAGTTTCAGTCATAATTCCAAATTTAAAGGTAATCATTTAGACTTTTAAGTTCATCAAAGTTATATTGATAATGTTTCAATATATTAAAATGTATGACTTTTCAATGTAATAATTTTTATATGATGACTATGTCAAAATAATCATCTTTAATTAGAACGTTTTTTTATATTTTAGTATAAAACATTATTGCAATATATAGTATAAATAAGGATAAATGAACAATGTTAAGTAAAAACAACTTCCTGATCGGTACTATTTCCGGTATAGAACACCACGAGCAAGGCACTTTATAAACAGCTAATGCAAACGCTAGCTAAAAAGTTAAACATAAACAAGCATGTTTCCACATGCGATCTGGCTACGCTGAATACAAACTGGTACCTACGTACCTTTCAATTCCTCATATATGTTATTAATAGTACGGTAATGGGTTGGAAGGTTTCAAGCCATTCAAAGACCAGCGCGATTAGCCTGAAACCGTGTCATCTATTGCTTAGACGTGTTGATATCGTTTCGCCGTTTAACAGCCCGACATGAACACCCTGGACCGGGATGAGCACCAACCCCGCTGTGCTGATAAATCAACAGTCTCCTGTCATTCATTTGAAATGCATAAACCTGCAGAGCAGCCTCTCCAAGGACTTAAATTAGCATCGCATGCAGTGCTAGAGAGCGCGCAGCAGAGCGGTCGGATGAAATGCTCTAAATGCGGAGGATCAAGGATGTTCTTCTGTTACACATGTTGCTCATTAGTGGGTGTCTGCCAACAAGATATTCCCTCGATCAAGGTCAGTATGAGTTTAGGATTCACTTGATTGTACTTGAGAAGGCGACTGTAACCATGGAATATTTCTAATAGTGGTAGTATCACTATAATCAGCAATGATACACTATCCACGTTGTTGGTATATTTCACCCATATTTACCTTATGTTTAGCTCCCTCTGAAGATCGACATCATTAAGCATCCTAATGAGACCGATGGCAAGAGCACAGCTATCCATGCCAAGATCCTTGCTCCTACCGATGTCACCATATACACTTACCCCTGCATCCCTGAATATGAAAAGGAGAAGGTAGATGTCCGGTTATACCATTTAAAGGCAGTAGTGTGACTATTGATAAATATACAGAACCTTTTTAATAAGTTGTCTTGTGTGTACTGTGTGTACTTGTGAGTCCAGGTGGTGTTGGTGTTCCCTGGTCCGACCTCAGTCACGGTTCAAGACATGATCAAGCATTTTAGCTGCAGGACGGCCAACGATGATGAGCCATGTCCAAAGAGGCAGAAGAGAGAGGAGACACAAGGGACCACACACCTGGCTGGAGACGGCGGCTCAAGGACCACAGATGAGGCGACGAGGGGCTCGGCGTCAAGGGTGTGGTCCCTGGAGAGGGTGGTCTTCATTGACAGCACATGGAACCAGACTAACAAGATCAGCTGTGACGAGAGACTGCAAGGTAATTATGAGAGGTTACCAGTTGATCTCGTGGGGCTTGCATCGCCCGTGACCTTGCTGACGTGTGCCTTTCCTTGATTATCCGCAGCTTTACTCAAGGTAGAGCTGAAGATGAGGAAGACTTGTTTTTGGCGCAGCCAGAAGGGAAAGCCGGCATCATACCTGGCTACTATTGAGGCGATCTTCTACTTCCTGAAAGACTATCACGAGCTGTGTTTGGCTGAGCAGTACACTGGAGAATATGACAACCTCCTCTTTTTCTACTCGTACTTGCACTCACTTATTACCAAAGCCAAGACCTCTGCTGGAAAACTCTGAGGACAGCCTTGAATGACTGCCATTAGCAGTTAGTAACTCAGTACAACTCAGTTTGGTTTCCCCAATATCGTACAACAGTGCATATCATTTAGAGTTTCTACTGGTAGATGAATGCTTTATAATACAAAGAACAAATATTGTAAAGCAATGAGAATCATAACTGCAACAAATGAAAGCAACAGACCATACAGACATGCAGATTTGAAATAGAGTTGTCTTTGACATTCAAAGCTCTAATACTGTATGTTGCAATTTTAGAGGTGGACTGTGTCCATACATTTTACCTGGTTTTAAGTTTTGCTTCTGTGTGTAATTAAATTAAACTATACATAAGTGAAGGAAATAAAAAGGAGTTTCATTTAAATTTTATTTACAAATTCTTGCATACATTTGATTCAATTACCTTTAAATTCAAAGAAGTCTTATTGGTGAATATTTTGCATATTTACAATATACCACTATAAAACATGGGGATCAAATAAATCCTAGTTCTTTATTGAACATTAAAATAGCTGGGGTGATGTTTATTGATTTGGCTCTGGACGTAAGAAACATTGTGGTGCACTGACTTCTGACACACAGACTTAATAAAAGGCTTCTCTGATCTTGGCCTGCAGACTGTCGCATGTCTTTTTAGCATCCCCCAGTAGCATTGATGTGTTTGGCTTGTAAAATATGGGGTTGTCCACTGCAGCATAGCCTACGCCAAGAGTACGCTTCATCACAATCACCTAGAGGAGAGCACACCGTTAGATGCGTCGTGATTTATATTGCACACTTTATGTTTAGTGGTGCAGCAAGAATTCATATTTCAAATATATAAAACACACACCTGCTTGGACTTCCACACCTCTAGAACAGGCATGCCAGCTATAATGGAATTAGGATCTTCTTGTGCGGCTGAGTTCACTGTGTCGTTGGCACCAATAACCAGCGTCAGATCTGTCTCTGTGGGTGACAGACACACACACACCGTTTGTAGTTTATGTGAAGATCAGTATAAAGTGCAATGCAAGTTGCTGTCAGCATTATTGCTCACATAGACCATACTCATCTTTCTTTGCAACAAAACAAAACCATGTGTCTCAGACTGCATGCCTGGTTGCTATGAAAACACTGTTGCTCTGATACGTGGCATAAACATCAATACACAGACCGCAAATAGAGGTGCATTTACTACACGGTCTGATTTAGTAACATTGTGCCCAGGTACTTCCCGTTAAGATGACAACCGTGGAGTAATAGCTCAAGAAAACGTCAATATGAATCACAGAGTAGTCGTTCACCTGGGAAGTCTTCGTTGATCTCATCCATCTCCAGGACCACGTCGTAGGGAACGCCAGCCTCAGCCAGGAGGACATTCAACTGGCCTGGCATGCGACCGGCCACGGGGTGGATCCCAAACCTGACACAGTCAGTCAACCAAATCACTCAACTATGATTACAGTAAATGATAAATGGACTGCATTTATATAGCGCTCTTCTAAGCTTCCAGCCACTCAAAGCACTGTACAGGATTGCCCCCCCCCGCACACGCACACACACACGACAAACCACCACGAGCGGTTAGGTGTCTTGCTCAGGGACACCTCGACACTTGGTGAGGAGTTAGCCGGCTATTATACCATGTACTGCTAAGGAGCACACTTCCGTGACAGTCAAAAGTCAGCTGACACAGTGTTTTGAACAGCTGGTATTGTTTCTCTTATTTAGGTCATAATGTTTGAACTTCCAAGCCACGCAAAGCCCAAATGTGAATAAAACCTAAATCACTGGTAGTTAAGTGTGCAGGAAAGCCAAGTCACAGACAGACCTACAGATGTCATTCCTACATTCACATACTGTAGTTAAACACACCCGGTGAGTTGGTTGTTGAAGACCAAGGCACGTGACCATCACATACTGAGTAAGGTGGAGACATGTACCTGACAGATTTGCCTTGTTCCTTCAACATCTTCACCATGTCTGCAATTGGGTACTGAGCTTTTGCCGCACAAAGACCCCAACCTACATAAACATAGAAACACCAGAATAAGCATACAATACAGTACATATTTACGTATTGTCACATCACCAGTGTTTTGTTCTATGCAAATATTTGTCTTATTCTAAGTTTTAATGGCAAAGCAAAAATATTTTACTGTAAGTCTAACAATGGGGACATTCCTTGACTATATTCCTCTTGTAGGCCCCTCTCTATTAAGGCTTTCCCCATCACCACAATCTCCGCTTTTATTAAATCATATGGGGTCCAGTGGTCTGGGAGACATTATTGAAAAGAAAAGCCCTCTTAGCTGGAAATGTGCACTCGAGTATGGTGTTCATTTGAATGGCATGCGTGCGAAGAACCTTTTTTCTGCACGAGTAGCCCTTGTTCAACCCTAGAGGCCAGCGCTAGTATAGGCCAATGTTATGTTTCACAATCAAGCCCCTGTGGAAGAGTGAAACCTGTCAATGGAGAGTTTATAAAGACATTGTTTTCACAACTGCTTTGTTTGATGCATTAGAAGAGACACTCCCTTGAAGACTTTACAATTAGGTAATTTTGCTTTTATCCCAAGTGTCAAAGTGAGTACAATTACATGTATGAATGAGCAGGATGCTTTTATGAAGGAATGTTGTGTAATGAACCCAGTGAACTCAAGATGCCCAGACTAAGATATCTGGTTCATTTCTGTAGTCACTGGTCACACTCACAAACTTTTGAAGATTATTGCAAATAAATGTAATCGCCACACTTCCCCCAAAAACAAAATTAAATAAATGAAAAACTCGTAATCCTGTGACTAACATTTGTATTCCGGTCAGTGAGCGACAGATTGGTTTGGATACAATCAGTGTGTCTTCAGACCAATTTAACGTGCTTTTTATTAAATTGGAGTCATTGCCGGGTAAATAAACTCACCCTGCTTTTATTTACGTCCAATAAAACATTCAGTATGGCTGTAGTGTGTATGTAAGCAAGTGGGAACTACCAGCCTGCCAAATAAACGAATGTGCAAACGGACTGCAACAACAGCTCCCTCTCATGGTTCTTTCTCTAGGCTGAGAAGCATCTGTATCTGAGCCCGCAGCACTGCAGCACATACAAATCAACATCAGATGGGAGCGCTAGTTTGTGTTATTGACCCTGACAGTTTTAAGGCAGCATCTGGAATGCAGAGGCTTGTTGTAGGAGAGTTGGACAGCAGAGGTGTGTACCATCACCACCAGTCCTGACTGATGTGGTCTCTGATGCATATCATGATGCTACTGGAAAAGGCTAGTAGGGGGGGTTGTCTGTGTGTGTGTTCTGCACATGGATGTACGGCTCATAACATTTTGCTTTTCGTTGTACTATCCAGTTTGGGTGTAGCACCTGGTGTGATGATAATGCTGTTGGCCTCTTTGATCATTTCAATGGACTGGTCCACATTAACTTCAGTGTGAGTGCCGACGATCTCCATTGGTTTACCCCCTGCAGTAGAGGTGGTGCCGTACCCACCCAAGATCACATTGGGCAGGGAGCGGTTCATTGCCTTGGAAACAAGAGGTGGAGAAGGTTAGGGTGCTGGTGCGTCTGCACACACCCAGTGGCGTAGCTGTCGCCGGTGCAACCGATGCAACCGCGCTAGGGCCCGGGATGCTTGGGGTCCCGGGTGGTCCCAGCCCGGGTCTGTGTAATGCAGGTCGCTGCTGCTCTCAAGAACAATGCGTCTAGCAATAGATATCGCTTCATCCTAACCAACCAATATGATACATGATCCCATTCATGGTTTTACCAAAATAGCATTTATTTTACAAATACAGGCTGTAAGTCTTAATGATATCTCAGTGTAATTATGACAATAAATGTAATTATTTTGCTTAACCCTCGCACTGTCCTAAGGCATTTCAGCAGACTAGCAGCAGAGGGAGCAAACCGCGGAATGTCATATGTC
>JAOEGT010091100.1:0-13248 GCA_025447795.1 Speoplatyrhinus poulsoni | reverse complement strand
CCCCCGTACTGGGGGATGTTTTGCTTATCATCTATAACGGTATCCTAAATCCATTATATCTTCCGTTTATACAAGTATAGAGTGAGTACATACATCATTATATTATTACTTTTTTGCTCTTTTTTGAAAATATATTTTGTTTTTATAGTACAGTTTCCATAAATTGATAAAATGCAAGCACATTACACACTAACAAATAAATTTAATTAGTTATTGAGCAATATTTTACACGGCTAACCCATTTAAACGTTGGTATGTTTTTCATATTGTATAGTTTGTATAAAAATGCGTGGAATTTGTTGCTAATATCAAATTATTTGTTCCCAATCACTAAGCAGTGAATACTACAAATACAGCAGGCTATAGAACAGTATAATCAACATTATCCATACTGTAGCAATATTCATAGAACATTGTTCCAATGAGCCAGCCAAATGGCTTTAGTGATGTAATGACTACAGTAAGAATAGCAAAATGGAGGATGAACTGTCTGTACTATAAGATAGCATGTCCGTGTCTTGAGAAATTCCAGTTTATTGAGTTACGCATTATTTTTTTGCTTCCATGTTTCACATGGTTCTAGTCAGTAAACAATCAGTATATTTCTGAAATTGGTGTCATTGAAACCAAACCTGTAAAATATATTAAAATAAACATTCCAAAAATGTCACCATTGCAAAATCATTTTTCAAACGTTTGCAAGTACTCCATTATGGGTATTTTAAGCAGTTTTTCTGAGGCTTATATTGTTCATATTGATATCGGAATTATATCGTATCGACCGAAATTTTGGCCATATCGTCCAGGCCTATTAGTAGATAATAGAAACTAGTCACAAGTTTTGAAGTATTATTGTCTTATATGGTCTTATATGGTGTCTTATATCAGCGTATGTGTGTGTGCGTGTGCGTGCACGTGTGATCTGTCTAACAGGTCAGTATCTACAGTGTCGTCATGTCAGTGTACATGAGATCTAGGAAATACAACAAAGATTTCTACCATAAAGAGAGCAAATATGTGGTTAAAGAATACGCCAGGTATAGTAAATCACAATATTCATTTTGTTTCACTAAACAAGTGCCCAATAACACTGTAGTAGTAATAACACTAGTACTAATAGTAGAATTAACAGTTTAGCAGTAGCAACATGCTTTTACAAATGTACTGTCTAATAGTGTTACAATACCGTGCATGCAGTAGATATTAGAGTAACTAATCAAATCATATAAAAAGTATTTCCAGTGATATATCCAAACTATTTTTTTTCTAGATTCCTAGAAAAGGAAACACATTTTTATCTTAATGTGTCAAATTCGTTCAATTAAAGATTTAGGGACCTTACTTGAACAGTTGGTATCAGCTTTGTTTATAAGGTATTGCACTAGTGGACTAGTTGTGGATGAAAAAACTCAATACAGTAAGATTTTAGATCAGCGGCTTAATGAAGGCTTTGGGTATTGTTTGTGTGTGTGCACACACACGGGTGCATAAGCCTACGTGCATGAGCAGCACCCATAATGTACGGGACTCCGTACAGTAGGTTTGACATGGAGGCAGTGGGAAACATAGGCCCATAAGAATAGGTGGCATGAAGTGTTTTTTATTTTTCTTGCTTCAAATGAGTCCCATTTACGAACTGTATACTAACATGCTTTATAGTAGCAACAGTCCTCCGCCTTGTAAACATAATATTTCCATGCGGTTTGCCATAATCAGTGACTTTTTGATAAAATGTTATGTACATTTGTTTATTTCTGTAAATGCCATTCTGCCATGTCATACTTGTTATACATACATGTCGTGTTTAGTTACTTACTGAATAGGGATTATGCCATTTAATAATGTGTTTAAAGTTGTTTGAATTACTTACTATATTACTGTCAAATGGCAGATTGCAGATATTCTTTCATGCATTTTAAACCTTAAACCTACAATTACATACTGTAGATTAGAATAATTGTTGTCTCTTTCGCAATGAGAAACCAATGGAATGTACGTGTTGGGGTCTTCCATAGAAGCACTATGCTAGTGGAACATGGTAACATCAACTGTAATATTGTGTTGATGCTACAGTTATGAACTAAAGCATGCTTTGACATGTTTTTAAATGATGTACTGTATCCTTTAGGTAACTTCTTTATTTAGTTATCTTAGCTAGATGGATTGTGCTCTGTGTTTGTTAGCTCTCAGGTGATGGAATACGATTATCAACAGAAAAGCCAGATTCAGGAAGTGGTAAGAAATTGGTAACACACACACGCACGCACACACACGCACACACACGCACACAACTACACACACCTACACACACAGACACACGCACACCGGTATTTTCCCTGTCACTATTGGGACACATAATGTATTTATTGATATTTATAATCTCACTATATTGAATACAACATACTGTACAACATCTGTCCCAATAGTGGCCATTTATTGTTTAGTTTGAATGGTTTTTAACGTAAGGCGCAGCCAGGTTGGGTGTGTATTTATATCTGCAGTTTACATTGGCGTGTCTAGGTGAGGAAGAAGATGCTGGAAAAGTATGTGCGCGAGGAGTCAATGATCAGGGGCCCAAAGTTTGTGGTCAGGCTCAGATCCCACACAGTGTTTGAGAACACTCCCATCAAACTGTTCTGCACTGTGGAAGGCTACCCCATCCCTATTGTTAAATGGTGAGTTCAATAATAGATGTTCTTTTTCTTTTTCTGTACGTATGATGAAAAAGCATTAGTGGCTCAGAGCAGTTTGAAAACAATGAATGTTGATGGTTTATTCCCGTTTCTTCCTTTTTTAACTTCCCGTACTTTGTTGGGTGACTGGAGGGGTTGTGACTCTTGCCTTAAAGAATCCAATGTCCATAACTTGATTACAAAATAATGTTTTGGTGTATTAAGGGCGTAACTAGGCATTACATATAATATCAAGGCACATTCTTAAGTATTTGTAACTCATAAACAAGGACAAAGACTGTTCTGTCAGCAACACTTTCTGGCCACCATATACCTATCCTTACTAATTAATATATTCTGTGATGTTTATTTGTGATTGTGAACATATAATAAATATATTTTTGTCCTATAAAAGTGTTTCATAAATGTAAAATAACATTCTTGTCTGTACTGTACATTGTGCTTCCCTTTGCATCTAGAGGGCCACACACATTCCTCCAGTACAATCACCCAAATGAAATAATTCACCACAAAATAAATGGCTCCTCGATAATAAAGATAAACCTCCTCTCCTCTCCTCTCCTCTCCTGTTTTCTCCTGTCCTCACTTCACCTTTCCTCTCCTCTCCAGGTACAAAGATGGTATGATTCTGAACATGTCCTCTGGAAGATACTTGGTTGAAGACAATGTGGGAATCCATTCTCTGGAAATCCCCAAGTAGGTTTATTTGCTGTTTCACTCACTATTGTGTAATGGTGATGCAGATACTCACTGTATATAAAATAAATACATACGGATGAATATATGTTTTAATTAGTATTTAAGGCCGTTTTATTTGTCATAATTTATTAGCAATGACACATATACAGTAGCATACCTCAGTACAGTGGTATGTTGGTGATAGGCGATTTAGGTTGAAGAGAAGGCCGGCTTGCAACCCTCCCAATGTGGGCCGCTCTTCAAATGGACCCTGCAAGGGTAGGACAGGACCTCCACATGGAGTTCCAGTGGCAGGAGGGTCAGCTGACTGTGAAAGCATGGGTTCAGCTGTTCAAGTGCTGAGCTCAGCGAAACGCGATACTGCAGGACACTGCAGTCCCAGTCACTCAAGCCCTAGCTCCCATACTGTGCCTCCTTTAGCTCTGTCTCTCCACACACTTGAGCCTTCCTTGCCTGCTCCCCCATGCTCCCCGCAGATAGAGAAACATACATTTGAGAAATGCGCCTTATCCTCTTGTGTAGTTCTTAACACAGCTTGGCACTGGCAATGACTTCTCTTGTCAGTCATAACCATGTTATTGCCATGGGATTTTAAATGCCTGCCAACATGGTGTTTCTTATTTTCCCTTATAAAACACAATTGTCATATTATATACAGCATATATTTATTGAGTGATATCTACATCAGTTCTATAATCACTGTCCTTTGCAGTGGGTTTGTATGCACACCGTTCTTACAGTATGTACTTACTGTACATACTGTAGTTCTATGGTGCATGCTAATATGTATTATGTAATACAATATGTATTTTTGGAATAAAAGGTATTCTGGTATAGATTACACCAGTCATTGTGGTAATCGTCTTACTATTTTCTCCCTTCCACATCCTCCACTTCACACTACCATATTGCTTCTTACTTCCAATGTATTGTCTATAGCGTTTGTTTCAAAAGGCATTTATAAAAAATCAGACTTTCTTGCTCTCTCACCCAAAATCTAAAAATACAAATAAACTATCTATTAGATTTGCATACAGTAGTAACCTGTATTAAGGTGTCTAAGTTCTATGTTGCTTTTTCTAGGTGTTCAACCGATGACACAGCCCAGTACACTGCTGTGGCTATGAATATCCACGGACAGGCCTCGTCTCAAGCCTCTGTTATTGTCAAGAGTACGTTGTCTCATTTGTTTCTGTTAGCATTGGCTGGACAGTTTGACCACTAACATTGGTTACTTATTCAGTTAGTTGCAATTTGGACTAGATTACAAAAATCCATTCCACATATGCTTCAGAATAACAATGACAGGTTTCAATGATAAAAGTTATGATAAAGTCTAAACTTACATTTAAAATAATAAAAATCTGATGTCACTTTTGGGGTATAAAAGCTCAGTAAAGTGTGTTTTTATCCTCCAGAATACAGGGGGGATGAAGAGTCTTGTGTGTATGCATGGCTGCCGTACACTGGTAAGCTACTGAAAACTGTATTGTAGCAGGCCATATTTAAATATTTACTGTTGGAAGAAGCTAAATTAACAATAGAGCTGGCTTTCTATCTTGTTCTCTCCCTTTCTCTCCGCCTACATGTATGTGGCCTTCCTCTCTTTTGTTCCTCAAGCTGGCATGCTTCCTGAGGTCCAGTTCACTAAGATCAATATTACTTTCCTGGAGAAGTTTGTGCCGGTGTTTGCTACCGAAGGAGAATCTGCTACTCTGAGCGCTACCATGATCTGCAACCCCAACCTGGCCAACCTGCAACCTGAGGCTCAGTGGTACAGAGATGGTAAATCTTATACTGTCTGAGCAGACTGATAGTGTACAGTGTACTTAAATCTCAAAAGTCATTATTATATTAAGTAACAACAAAGTGTACATAATAGCATAATGTATTCACATTGTTTTACTCTATGCATATTTACTTAAATGTCTTTTCCAATGGCCAATATGAGCAGATGACGCTAACTGACTGACTGACCGACATTGTTTCTAAACATCGCATGCGCTACATTCTAGACAGTAGGTGGTGTTTTATGCACCATGTAGACAGTAGGTGGCGGTAATGCACCACGTGCAACATCCCCCACAAGATGTAAACAGTATTACACACTTTTCAAACCCATACCAATATTGGCCTATGGTGTTTGCTCATGCCAGCAGCCGGCTGAAAGAGGCTTGCCTAGTTTTTATTTTTTAAGATGACCGGATATAATATCTGACAATTGTAGAAACATTATACTGTACCATGTTATGGAGTTGAAGCCTGTAAGAATTGAACATTAATTATAACTGCAATGTTCTACTTTGTCTAGACACTCGCCTGTCTGACTCTAAATGGGTGAAGATTGAGACTGGCAGAGGATTCACCAAGCTGACCCTTCCTAACCTCTTCAAAGATGACGAAGGGGTCTACACACTGCGAATGGTAACCAGAGGAGGTGTGGCTGAGCACAGTGCATTCGTCTCCGTTGCAGGTAATCAATACAGGAGAAGTACGGGAATTAACTTGTATCTCATGGTTAGTTCATAAATTTCAGGTTTTAATGAAGGTTTAAACACTGTTATGGATGGTCAAGCATGCAATGTAGAAATTAGTAGTATGCAAAAACGACAGTTTTATTTCTCGAATTTGCAATAAAAAAATACAAAAGAAATGAATGCATGAGTACAATATAAGAAGGGGATAAAATGCAAAAGATAATGGCATTTTTAATCAGAGGAAAGAAAAACACTAATATGCATATGTTTCAGTTTAACCTCTACTGTTAAGCATGGCGTTACATTGCCTCTCCCTCTATAGACGGTCCATCCCCGGTCGCTGGAGCCCCTGGAGCTCCCATGGACATCAATATCCACGACGCCAACAGAGATTATGTCATTGTTTCTTGGAAGCCCCCTAACACCACCACAGAGGGTCCTATCCTGGGATACTTTGTAGACAAGTAAGAGTGATGTTCTGACCTGTTTTTTGAGGTGTGGTGAAAGTCTGTGTCCTTCAAAATGGCTATATACTGTATGTTGTATTGCATTTGAAATAATGTTAAGCAACCTGACTGCATTTGGTGTAGTACAGCCTTCCTAGACAAAGTCATGGGAGGGCAAATACTATTCTGACAATGAAAGACTCATTATTTATTCCTGGTTTTACTATCTGATTGAGTATCCCTGTGGTTAACTTGTTCTGCTTCTGTAAAGGGCTTCAGTACTGTAGATATACTGTAATATTTAGTTTAATAAATACTTCTATCCTCTCCTCTCACCCCATCTGCTCTCCTCAGGTGTGAGGTTGGAACAGAGAACTGGACACAGTGCAATGACCACCCCATTAAGATCTGTAAATATCCAGTGTCTGGCCTGTTTGAGGGACACTCTTTCTACTTCCGTGTCAGAGCTGTCAATGCTCGTGGAATCAGTAAACCTTCTCGCATGTCTGAGCCTATCGCTGCCATAGATGCTACTGAGTTTGAGAGGCTTCATGGTATGACCTAGTTAGTTAGTACAGTCAATTTAGCTCTTTTTATTTAGTTGGATGGATTCAATGTTTCCTTTTATGCACGTTAAGCCTTTGGGGTATGGTGCATATCTTTTATTTGTTTTTATCTATTATTTATAGCGATAATATGGGCTTGTTTTATGAAAGCATAAATGCTGTACCTTATCCATTTCATATTTAAACCTATGACATTTTTCTCTTGTAGTAACAAAACTTGGAGGCAAATTGGATGTGTGTTCCTACCTTGATGATCTTGAAGGTAGGAATAAAACTCAAATAAATAAATAATTGCATTTAAATATTTAGTAATGCATTTCAGTGTTTTAAACTTCCACTGTTATTGCCAACTAAACACATAAACCCATACAGAACAGAAATCATGTACTACAGCCGCAGAAAAAAACTAAGATGTGGTGGGTGTCCTGCTACAAACTCAGCAATAGAGAGGAAATGGTGGCGACTATTTTTAAACAAGCGCTTTGCTTCTCAGGGCCAATTAGGTTAGGTTGAGTCAGCTGTGTGTTGTGATCAGCTGAGTGGCGGCTGACTGTCAGCTGATAGCCGGCAGTGCATGGAGTTCTGTGGCCTGCCAGAACTAATTCAGTGGCGTAAGCGGGAATATATTGTATTAATATAATTATGTATATGGAAAGAGTAGTTAACTTTACATTATAATATGAGATATTGTATTTACATTGATTAAGGTACAGAAGTAAGTAACATACATTTGCCTTAATTTCAAGCCGGTTAATGAATTAACAAAATACTTTTGTACCCTCTGGGAAACTACAGTAATATCAAAACTGTTTAGCTGAAGAAGGTAAATACTGTGTGTGTGTGTGTGTGTGTGTGTGCGTGCGTGCATGTGCGTACGTGTGCATGTAGCTGAGGGCAAGCCCCCAGGTGCTCCATCTGGAATACATGCATCAGAAACAGACAGGAATTATGTGGTTCTGAGCTGGAAGGCTCCAGAATATTCCAGCAAGGCTCCAATGTGGTACTACCTAGAGAAGGTAACTACTGTAACATACATTACTACATATAATACATAATACATTGCAGATATAATGAGAAAAAAAAGTAAAAATAACCAAAACAAACAACTCATAGTGCAGGATTTAATCACTCCAACAGTGTCAACACCAACCTTAAGTTTGCACCAACCTTTGCACAAACCTTTGCAGAAGGTTACAGAAATTGTTGCTCCAATCACCAATGGACCACATTACTTACTGTATACCATTTGTACAATTGCTCCCCTGCACACTATATATTTAAACATATTTATAGTCTTGTGTTGTTTATTATTTATAAAATAAAAGCTATTGTACTGTGTTTCTGTCCATAGAGCATGGTAGGCAGTGGGCCATGGCAGCGCGTCAACACCCAGGTTCCTGTGAGATCATCCCGTTATGCCGTGTTTGACCTGGCCGAGGGCAAAGAATACCAGTTCAGAGTTGTGTCTGCCAACATTTACGGCACAAGTGAGCCATCTAAACCAACTGGACTAATTAAAACTCTGGAACTCAAAGGTTAGTTTTTTACGATCCCTGCAGTGCAGACCAATGGAGCAAAAATAGTCCAATCTTCTTGTGGTGATTTGTTTTTGTATTACTTATTTCATGTTACCTGCAGGTGTCCCATCAGCTCCTGGTCAGGTTATTGCTACTAGGGAAACAGACACGTCTGTTCTCATCCAATGGGCTGCGCCAAAAGAACCCAACAATTTGATTGGATACTACATTGACCAGTGTGTTCAGGGATCCAAGGATTGGACTTCAGCCAATCACAAGCCTCATAAGAGCACCAAGTATGTTTTATAGCTTACCTATTTTGGATTCATGCATCATACTGTATTTGCCATTTGAGACTCATAAAATCATATTGAACCAATATAACAAGCATGCTGTGTACAGTATGTATTGTGGAACTATGATTAGTTGTACAGTAGTACTGTACTAGTATAGTATGAATATACCATTTGTGTTTGTCAGTTAGAAAAGTGGTGGTCTTTCACAGGCCGTTTGCTTTCTGTGGCTTAAAAAAGTGTAATTGTATGAGACTTTCCTTATTGTAATGCAGCCACAAGCCAGGCCATAGTAGCAACCTTGATACAATTTGTAATACAAAGGTACGGTTATTTTTGGAGCTGTTTGAGGTTAAGCATCATTGTCAAGGCTGGCCCATGGATAATACCCAGAACCCTTTGTCTGGGAAGAAGATCCCCTCCCTCCCCGATTTTCTCTGACCCCCTAGGCTACCCGGCCTGTGTTACAAAACCAGGCCAGTGTCCTTCCTAACCTGCCCACCTCTGGATCCTCTCAGGCTGTGATGATCCAATGCCATGCCGTGTCTGTTTCTGTCCCGCTAGGTTTGTGGTGAGTGGTCTAACCACAGGGGAGAGCTATGTTTTCCGTGTCCAGGCCATTAATGAGCTCGGTCTCAGTGACGAATCTCAGGAGTCCTCTCCTCTGTCCGTTAAAGCTGCACTCAGTCAGTATTTACCCACAGCTACTGTACATCTGCTTCTGTTATAACGCCATTAGTTAATGACGTATAAGAGAATAACAATTTCATGATCTGCTTTTCTAGCCACCCCCTCTTCTCCGTATAACATTGCAATGCTGAACTGTGACGGCCATTCCATGGTCCTGAACTGGAAGAAGCCTCTCTTCTCCGGCGGTGCAGAGATCACAGCGTATTACGTGGACAAGAGACGCAGTGGAACAACCACGTGGAGGGAGGTTCATATCCCACCTGTTACAGAAAGACTGTATAAGGTATGAGCTACTGAATTCCAGGAGCAAACCTTCTGACCAAAGCAAAACTCTGGTGATAGGCTTGGTGGCTGCCCCAGGATGGTGGAGGTTATATTACAGTAACGTTGTATTTGACAGGTGGACAGTTTGACAGGAGGAGCTGTTTATCAGTTCCAGGTCTACGCAGCCAATCTGGCTGGCCTGGGAAAGGCATCTACACCCTCCGCTAACTTCACCTGTGAGGCCTGGACTATGCCAGAGCCTGGTTAGTGCAACCTGTTTTCTATTTGTATGTATCTATTCCTGTTTACCAGTGTGTATACAGTATGTCTATAAAGTATACTATACTGTATAATATACAGTAACAAATAGAGGAGTCCCTTTGGAATACTTCTAAGGGACTGTGAACATGTCTTGACACTAATAGTACAGTACTTTCGTGATTTTTCACATGTAGAATTAAACAAACATTGTTTGTTTACCTCTCTGTCTGTCTGTCTGTCTGTCTCTGTCTGCCTGCTTGTGCATCCCAGGCCCAGCCTTTGACCTGAGAGTCTGTGAAGTGAGAGACAATTCAGTGGTTGTTCAGTGGGAGAAGCCTGTGTACTCTGGTGCTTCAGCGATCTCAGGCTATCAAGTGGAGTATGCTAAGAAGGGCTCTTCTGAGTGGACCACGGCCAATGAGAAAACTGTCAGTCACCGCTTCTTCAAGGTGTGTTCAACATTAGGCAAGGCCTCATCGCTGAAGCTGGCTTCAGTATCGACAGCTCCCCTAGTCTAATGTTTTATATAAATATATACTTTTGTTTTTGTATGGACATCTTTGTGCTACTAGGACTTTTTTTCTTTACATTCAAGTTATTTGTGTTTTGTTAAAACCAATGACATTGCATTAAACTGTGCTACACTGCCATCTAATGGACAAGGTCTGGTATGACCGTGCTGAATCTGCAACCGTTTGTTACGCTCTACAAATATGTATCATTAGTCAATTGGACCACCTTCAACTAATTAACAACAAACATTTTACTGTGATTTCATAAAACATACAATAGCAGCTTATTGGACCACCTTTAACCAATCAGAAAGTGGACCACTTGGGGCCTGTTTTCTGTACACAATTTCAACCATTTTATTACATATGAGACAGACAACATTTCATCCACTGGTATCCAGTGATCCCTGAATAATTTAGAAAGTACCCTGTTTTTTTCTTGCCAAATAAAGGAGATGCAGAAATTGCTTGTTATTTTCCAGTGATTATGGCCAGCCCAAAATATACCCCTGGAGGATGACTGTGAATGTGATCATTGACTAGATACCTGCTGCTATCCATTAAACATCCCCACACTCTCCTGTCTGTCTCCTAGGTAACAGGATTGCAGAAGAGTGAAACCTACGTGTTCCGTGTTCGTGGGGTCAACGAGGCTGGAGTGGGCATGGCCTCTATGACCTCAGACCCTGCGACCGCCAAAGCCCTGCCTGGTAACATTGGAACCATAGATATACGAATAGATATAAGATGGTGCATTGTAATGCAGTTCAAATGAAAGCAAAAATGGAACACTGTCTACCACGCATGGCCTGAAACAAAGTAAATTTAACCCAAAACAGTTTGCTGCAGAAATACCGTTGTGGCCTCAGATTGATCGTACTGTAGATCATTTAATTATTAATGTAATATACTTAAAATACCCATTAACCTCCCCAGAAAGAAATTGTGAAATCTGTGTACCTCCCCATCGACTTGCATGGGACGCTTTGTCGTTCTGGCCTGCATAAAGGATGAACCTTCCCCCCCTTCCAAAAATCAAATGTGGAAGTGCTGTACATTGAACCTTCTCTGTTAAATTCCATTCGCTCTGTTGGAACTGACAGAATAGCAGATTGTTTGTGTTGCTTTTAAAGGGACTGGCAATTCAAATTGAAATAGCATATTGCACGTACAGAGCCCGCTTCCTTGACATCACCTTAAAGTAGGCGGCTGTATATGATTCTGCAACTAGATGTCACACTGAGTGCACCAGTGTCTCGGATCATAACAAATGTTTCATGGGCCATGCACACACACATCACACATGCACTAACATGCACGTGTGGTTGACCCAGCTACTGTATGAAAACATAGAACAGAGGAGTTGGCATTACAACACTTTCTCTGCTCAGGACGCAATAACTCCACTCTATTTTTACATAGATAATAGGTGTTTGCTGTTACATTAATGTTGAAAATATTGTATATATCCACATTTAACTCTCCCCATTCAGTATTGTTGCACGTGTCAAGGTGAGACAAATTACACTTTCTATATGATTAATAATGCACGTTGCTGGCAGGCATCAGCACATTTCCAGCCTAGTGTTAAACATCAACCAACTACAGAAAAAAACAAATTATTGATTTGAATACACTGTATTTCTCAGAAAACGATGTACTTGCAAACCTTAATTATATAGTTAGAGTATGTTTTAACAAGCTTCCGTTTCCAAGCACTACAGCGGGTTTCTTCTAACATAAATCTATAACAATATATTTGACATGTTTCTAGTCATTGAGCGATCTTCCAATCTTACTTCTGGCGACGCAGGTTCCCAAGAGGTGTCCTGTGCAGTGGACGAGAAGTCAGGTGACATTGTTTTCTCATTCGAGTCCTGCCAAATGAATGTGGACTCTCAGTTTGTCTGGAAGAAAAACTATAAAGAAATCACAGACTTCTCCAAAGGAATTGTGGTCAAGACAGAAGGCAGCCAGTAAGAACACAAGCTCGCACACACACACACATACAGTTGTATGTGATTTGAACAGATAATTGTAATAATTAGACAAAGTGTAAGCTCTCATTTCGATGTCCTTTGCACCTTTTCTGACCATTTTCATCTTCATCTCCAATTGTGTCTTTGTGTCTTGAACCACTAGATCTAAGCTGATCTTTAAGAACCCCGATAAGGATGACTTTGGCACCTTCTCTGTTGCTGTTACTAACACAGATGGCGTCTCATCCAGCTGCTCACTAACTGCTGAAGGTAGCTCTTCAGCCAGCCCTATCTTGTCATGACCTGGTCATAGGCTAATAGCCGTACAAGCTACCTTATTAACCCTTGTACAGGGCCCACAAGACCTGCTGTGTGACTGAGAGTCCTGACCCGAGAAGTGTGTGAAGTGTTAGAGAGTGCTGAAAGTCTGATTCCTGGGGTATGATGCCAAAGCTAAATCATCTCATGAACATTTTTGTTTAACCATGCAGCCAGTGCCATGTACAATATACAGGCATTATGATAAAATTACATAGAGGGAGATGAGACTGTACACAATGTTGTACAATTCATCCATCCATCTTCATCCGCTTATCCAGAGTCAGGTCACGGGGTTGTACAATATATTTAGATAATATATACTGTATATTATATTTGTATATATATATATATATAATATATTATTTCATTAAATAATTTACAGTATGCGAGTGTGAGTAGTTGTCAGTGTATTCATGATATGAACATTTCATGTATGTAGTGTTTCGAATGACAGAGGCAACAACGAGGGAGTAAGAAGTAACAAAAAAGATTTAATATAACTCAACATACAAAACACAACGGCAATAAAG
>JAOEGT010091090.1:0-13993 GCA_025447795.1 Speoplatyrhinus poulsoni | reverse complement strand
CCGCTTTATTTCTATAGCCTAATTTAAAATCTAGCAATATGTAGGGTAGGACAGTCTGCCAAGGTAGGACAGATGCAGACTATAACTGTCCTTTTGCGCTACGGTTGGACAATCTGCCAAGGTAGGACAGATGGTCAGAACACCGGCAAGCCCATACTTGTTTTATTTCAAACGTCTACCATTTACATATGGCAATTAGCAGACATTTTATCCGAAGCAACTTACAATAAACGTGTCAGATGAATAGCATGCAGCATAGGCTAAACTGGTCACTACAGGTCAGGTCAGGCACTCTAGCAGGCGCGATTCATCAAACCGCAGAAAGGGGGCGGTGCGGTAACATTCATTCGATATTAAACATGCATTTCTCGCTCGCATTTTCTTTATGACTGAGATGTTTGCCCTACTGCCTCCGGTTTGATTTGTTTATTTGAAAGACAACATATTTCACTAAACATATAACATGTATTAGGCCTAAAGGCTATCTGGTTTGACATACATTTGATAATTCACCCTATTTAAGCATAACAGATTTTGACAGCATTTCTAAAATAATGTGCGTAAGTTATTAGCGACTTCACTTGAAGTCGTCATTCAGCATTATGTTCATGTCTGGTCGGTTTTATTTTTAGTGTTTTTCACTCTGCAGGCTTCGACGTTTTTTGTCAACACATGTAACATTACTAGTTGAAACCCGAATCTCTGAATAATATATTTTCCTACGTCAACAACGCGGTGGAGACAGACAGCGGCTGCAGATACATAGACGCGCTTCTCAGCGGAACACCGCACTTGCCTCACCATTTAACGCCGAGTAGCAGCTCTACAAAACTGTTCACAAGTTCAGTTGTAGCTCGCCTGCGCGCCTCTGACTGGGCGTTTTTGTCAACTATTCTCTTGGTTTGACAGGTTTGCGATCTTTCTTTTTTTTTCCCCCACGTTGATACTAACAGTAGCATATAGTAAGATAGGAAACACGCCGCTTTCATCCTCCGATTTGGGGGAAAATGTCAAACGACAAGCCGGTGACAATGCCGGGCTCAGTGTCGCTCTCAGACCGACAGTGTAACCCAGGTCACGGGCTGCAAGGTGCTGCACGATCCGACGCCAGTGAAATGACGGTGTCTGGAGAAAGCTCAAAGCTTCTACCCGTCGGAATAATCCCATCGGTTCCGATCCGGAATATGAAGATGAAATTCGCTGTGCTCATTGGTCTCATCCAAGTTGGAGAGGTTAGCAACAGGGATATTGTTGAGACGGTCCTCAATTTGGTAAGACATGTTTTTGAATATCAATTATCAAGCCTTGAATATGAATGGAGTGTGGCCAAGACGATTTTGGGATACATAGGCTACTTAGTAAAATATAAATGATGGTTCTAACTGAATACATTCATAATAAAGAGGTGAAACACACAATGTACAGTAGCCAGTCACACACACACACACACAATGTTTAAAGTTTACAACACACAGCAAGCTCCAACACCAGACTTCTACAGTTGCAGCTCAAGTAGCCAATACCTTAACCTTACAGAACATATGTTAGAATGGATTGTGGCATAGGCTACTGAAATAGGCTGTTGGGATGGAAGTGTCTAACAGGCTAATATGGAACCTGTAGGCTACTCTTTTTGTGTTTAAGTTTGCTTACTATTTTCAGTGGGCTCATGATGTTTCACAGTGCAGCTTGTTCAGTGGTCAGTGAGATCATGCGGTGACCCCGTAGCCCAGCTCTTTAACCTCAAGCTCAGTGGTGGTAAGCCAGTTGGAGCAGAACATAAACAGTAATTAGATTTATGTTCAATGAACCAACAGGCCAGTCCCTACAGGTTAACCCCTGTCCCCTGTCCATCTTCATCTCACATACTTCACCATTTGAAGCATATAGCCAATGTGTCTTGCACTGATTTAACTTTGCAGGTAACTTAGCAGCTTGCTGGTTCACTAGTTCACTTTATCTGGTTGGTTTTTCTTCTGCAGTGCAGATGTCCTATATCTATCTGTTTTTAGCATATTGCACGAGACAGGAGTGGGCAGCATGAATGTTCAAAGCGCATGTCTCATACTGTAAATAACAATTTGGGCTAATGCAGTGACAAGTATTGCATAGCATATGTGTTATATGTAGCATTGTAGAATATATTTAGACCTCTGTAAAACATTAACATTATGTAACCAATGTACTATCGTTACTTTGCAAACCTGAGCTATACAAAATTCAACTCTTAAAGCCAACTTGGACATGCTGTTGGCCATGGACCAGCGTGTATAGCCATTTTCATCTCAAGAAATGCCAATTTTTATAAAAATTGAATTTAGTCAATATTAGCTCAGGCATTGATGTGTCTCATCACATATCAGTTATATTATTTAGTTTAAAGCTATTAAAACACTATTTATGGTGCAGATACTCTTTAATTAGGATATGTTGGCACAATAGAAAGACCCTATACAGTGCAGGGACATATCAATCTTCTGATTAGTCAGATTACATGTCAATCAAACTACATAGAAAGGTACATTGTAGTTCTTGGTGTGTTAAATCAGCATACCAGTGCAACAATTGGCCCGGTTGTAGACTAAAGAGTTTAGACCCGTACTGTGTACTTGTTGAACCATCTCCACTGGACCATTATGCATGCTACAATTTGCCTAACTACAGGCACAGCTGCAGCTCATTAAGCTTTTATAAGCTATTACTCATCCTTACTCCTAGTTAGATACTTCTGGAAGTAACTGTGTCTGGACCAAGTAAGATTAGATAGAGTTAATTGATCTCATGTATTACACTGCTGGATCCAAGACTAGTTATGGCATTTGTCAAATTGTCAGTTTATCAAAGCCTATTGGATACATTCCAAACCAAATGCACACAGCTTAAGAGTCTGCTGTAGATAAGCATGCTGTCAGATACGTAGGTAAATCTCCGGTGGTACTGTAAGCTCTGCAATAGCAATGGGATGCACAAGTTAATTAAAAATAGGGTCAATGTCATCTCCACTTGTAACCCTTCAAGCCATTGTTTGTAGGGCAGAGGAATTAAGTAAGTGCTAAATACTCTGATGTTTTAGAGCCAAGCCACCAGTCCTTATCTTAGCTAATTATAAGGGTTTTTTGTCATTAGTCTTTTATGTAGGTAGCCTTAGATGAAAGCTGTACTGTAGTTAAGATAATGTCTTTGGCTTTCTCAGCCTTGCCTCCTAGGTGGGTGTTAGTTTGACACAACATAAATGATGCAACAAGAATTAACTGGAGAAGTGTCAATTTACTTTGAGGTATTTCCTCGTTTATCTTCTTGTGCAGATATATCACTCAACTGTACAGTGCACGTTATCACAATAGTGTTTCTCTGACACTGAAAGAATATCACAAACCCAGTATAACCAAATCGAGGCTTATGTACAATAGACATGTAATACATTATGTAATCGTGTTGTCAAAGGTATCAATTTACTTATCGATTCTGAATATTTCAAAAGTTTCAATACTCCTTTTTCCCCAGTATCGATAAAGAAAGTGCGCTTTCTAGCGACGCAAGCTCTTCTCCCCGACAGCGAGTTTACACCAGGTTGAAAGTCACGCATGTGCGCACCATTGCAGTGGCCCTTGTCGAGACCCAGAGTCACAGGCTCAACCATACTGATATGGTTATATATCAAGACGACAACCTAGAATGTGATATTGTTTTATACAGTTGTACAAGTGCGACAACAGACAATTTGTTTATTTATTTGGCTCCACCAACACAAATAACAGGTAAATGTGGTTTTATTGTCACATACATAGTACATGTCTCAACATTTGTTCTCTGAATTTAACCACTTTACTTTGACTTGAAGCAAGTTATGGGCGCCGCCATTTTACGAGTTGTAAAAAAAAAGTTGTAAAAAAGTTGTAGCGACTGTTCCCCATTGACTTCAATGTTAATTTAAAGCCTTTAAACTTCATAAATCGGTTGTTGCCATAATGTTTTTTAAATTTTCCTTTATGTTCTCCGCGGTGGTGTCTCACACGTCAAAATGCATTGTGAAGCAAATAGTAGTGCTAAGGCTTTATTGATACTAGCGGTGTTCGCCACTTTGTTTATGTTACTATTTACGGAGCCAGGGATATGTAGAAGTATCAGATCATTTTTTCAACACGCACAGAGAACGGTAAGATAGCGAAATGCTAGGAGATATTAGGTGAATTTGACAAGTGTGTTAGCTTACATTTAGCTTGCAATAGCTGCCTTTACCTTTAACTGTGATCCATGACCACGGTGGAGATTAGAGTTGTGGAAAATACCCGCTCCATTGGTACTTGATACAGAACATGCCCACGCGATAGTCTATTTTTCTTTCACCGTGCAGCAAATGTTTTTAACAATTTAACTGATAGTACTAAATAGGTCAAAATTCTTAGTGTGCTAACAGTTTCAGTTAATTATGAACATCAACAGTCAGAAGAATATAGAATAGGCCAGTAGCCTACATTTGATTTTTATTTAAAATACATAAGATTGCACTGCTTTTCTTTTTACTTGTACTTTGATCCCAGTAATTATTGGTAATGTTTGATTGTTATTCAGCTCTTTGCTGCTAGCCAGATAAGAAAAGTTGTAGCCTACCTCATCATGTTATAGCCTCGTTATACTTTGAATAAAGACTAGAAGTTTATGCCCTCAGGGTACAATTTTCCCCGCGGTTCGAAAATGGTATCTTTGATATATTTTGAAATATTTATATATTTGGGAAGTTATTTCCGAAGTTACAATTTAAATTTAATTATGTTGACTTATGTTATATTAGTGAAATGGCCTTGCATATTGTTCACAAGCATACTGTACAGTATTAGTCTACTGTGTGTATATTTGTGCTCATGCTTTATAAAGACATCTGTCTCGACCCTGCTATTGTCATTAATCATTGTGACTGTGATTATATACCTTTATCTCACCCAATCAGAATGTTTAAAGTCAGCCGGAGCGCCAGTGGAAACAGAAACATACTGCATACACTGATGTTGTCGTCTTGGGAAAACCAGCTGCATTGGCCAAATTATGTTCTACATTATCAAGAAATTTGAAATGTACCAAATATTGAAAGAAGCAGCATATGTCATTTCATTTTTTTATGTTTAAATGTTAGTAAAACACATTTAACTAGTTTGTTCTCAATCTACAAACTGTGTTTTTGTCTTTTTCAAATTAAATGTAAATTTCAGACTACAGCTTTGTAGAACCCTCTCCAGGATTGATGCTCTTCTCCTGGTGAGCCCTCATGGATTAGTGTGTTCTGACAGGGAAATGCTTTAAGCAAGCATTAGTATTACATACAGTACAGACTTTCGGAAACAACCAACAATGAGGGTATGTGACATACATCTGTTGCTAAAAACATACAGTACCAAACTGCCTACTTTGATACTTTCTGGAAGTATTTGTAACCCTGTATTTGTCAATTTTTTAAAAACATTTAGAAAATGGGTGCCAAAGGAATCTTCTGTTATGAAAATAATTCCTCCGTTTATTATGAAGTTATAGGCTGGCTACACAACTATTAGGAACATTAGCAGATGCATCCATTAATTTGTCCATTTCTCCATTTTGGCTATTGTTCTAGACATAGTCTGGTTTGTGAAGCTCTAATGTGAAGCTCTAAGATTATTAGTCCAGTAAATTAGAGGATAATAGCACTCCATCTCAATGCTATGAAAAGTGAGTATGAGTTTAGATTTTTTTTTGTAAACAATATAACCTTCACTTAATCTTAACCGCAATACCAAAGTCTGGTCTTCACTTTTCACCATGCAAATTTGTGAATTATGCAGACATATAGGCTACTGTACACGGTATTATTATTATTTGATATTATTATTATTATTATTATTATTATTATTATTATTATTTTGAAATCATATTCAATTTAGGGTTAATCTTTCAACATAATATATATAGTATAACATAATGAAGATGGCAGATCATTTGAATGAGACTTTCTTTGTGTCACTAGACGCTATCCATTTTTCTCCAGTCAGTTATAACAAGCATGCATCTGTTGTTCTCATGTGCCTTTGATGCATACAGAAATGGCCACATATCAGTCACAAATAAATATTCTGTTTTTTTTCACCGTAGAGATGATTGCTTCAGGGAAATTATTTTCAACTCCAGCATTGATTAGTGTTTTTTCTTCAGAGAGTCTATTCTAAAATGATCTTGCTCCTCTTTTAAAGGATATGCCAAGTAGGACATTTTTAATTAGATATATTGTTAAAGCAGAATTGGCATTGTTCGGGGGCATAGCCAAGCGGGGGCTAGGGGTGGCTACGGCCACCTACGGGTGTGCGATATATCCAACAATTCAATGTACTGCAGAATGCTTATGTACAATGTATAAAATTACAATATTGTGAACAGAGTATAAATTGTCACAGCATTTTTTTTTTAAGTCACCGGCATGAAACGTGTTTTGCTTTTCGCTATATCTCCCATGCTCTCTCCATCTCACAGACAACAACACGGGGGGGAGCGGGGGGGCGAGCACATGTTGGGTTAGTGCGTATGACGTATGTGAGATGTGTTCGTTTGTAAACTTGTTTGTTCCCCGAAGAGTAGCAGTAAGTTGTAGCAAATCTTCACTTTCACTCTGCACTTCCTAACTCACGCTCATGAAGAATGGGGGCAAAAACAAAATAATTTTGTTCAGTGTATTTTGAGGTTCCACGAGCCGCCTTTGCAGTGGAAAAAATGGTCCATTGGATTTAACGGAGATGGCGTTACTGTTCTTTCCATGGCTCTGGTTGTACCGTAATCTGTTCTGTCTCTGTGTTCGTGCTAGTCTGCCATCGTGCATGTGGTCTCGACTGTGTTACTTTCCAGACTTCTGATCCAAAACCATGGAAACCTTTATTAAGTTGCCAGTCACATAAAAACGTCTCCCACTAACATCGATCTAACTATCTCTCCTTTCCGTCTCTTTCTCTCTCTCCCGCTACGCTAGTTGGCTTCAGCTACACCATCCACATGTAAATAATTATTGCCGTGCCCTGTGCAGACTTTTCCGTCCCACGTCGCTCTACGTGACGACGTCACAGCTACCCTAGCTCTCCCTAAATACCTGCAGCAGATGTTACACCCTTGCATTGTGTATCTATTCCCATTATCTTGATTCTAATCTATTATTAAGATATAGTGTTAAGTGGTCTCCTTTAGTGTTCCAACTTGTTGGTCATTTAAAATGTGTCTAAATTATATTTTAAACATTAATATAGCAGCAAACAACTACTAGACTATTTTCAGGCTGAAGCAGTGGCGCAAGCAATAGCCTAGCTCTATGACCATTTGGGCCTGGGTTTGAATCTGGCCAGATATATTCTCCCGACCCTTCCCCGATATCTCTCCCTTCATTTGCTTCCTGTCTCTCTATACTGTCCAGTCCATTAAAGAGAAAGAAAAAAAAAAAAAAACTGCGATCACAGCAATTTGTGCTATACTTTTTTTTTTTTAAATTGACTCCCAGTCATAAGTAGAAGAGATCATACACCAGTTGTTGTACACAGCCAACATTCTGTTACTATAACAGCAGCAGCATGTCATTAGGGCTAACTATGTTCATCCATACAACATACATTATGTAATATACCAGGGAATTCACAATATGTATCACATTTACCATGAAGTAGTTCCTAGAGGTCTACCAATAAAGTGCTAATGTAAAACATATATTTTAAAAACATTAGGAGAAAGGAGGATTTTCTTTTTTGGGAGGAAAGAGATAAGGTAGAGGTTTGTTAGTGTATTAAGATCTCTCAGAGGTATTTCACTGTTTACTTGTTTCAGTATTTGATTGCAAGTGCAATAAAGGCAATATCTTTCCAAAGTCAATGAGTAATCATGTTAAATAATCGTGATTTCAATATTGATAAAAATAATTGTGATTATGATTCATTCCATAATAATGTAGAACACATATGGGTCCTGCCTCACTCCCTGCATTACATCAGTATTCTGTCTTAATAGAATAATCACAGCATTTTACTGTATGAAGCAGCAGGAACACCTCAGCGACTAAATTAAACTAGTGTCTCCTCCCTACAACTATCATTTATAATTCACACAAGCGGTATAGAGTGCTAGACTCACATAGATGCTGGGAATATAAGACAAGTGAGAACGTAATTAACAGTGAAACCATGGGTTTCTACTCATGGTTTTATTTGGTACAGAAGTTGCTAGGTTGCAAGATGCACAGTGTGTTTTGGTATTAATTCATTATCTGTACTGTAGTTGTAGTTGTAATACTGTAGGTGTAGCTGGGAGGCAAGCTACAAAAGAATGACACCTGATTAAAAGACCACCAATTTCCCTGCTCCATTTATTTCTCCAGTTGTTTGCCATCCCCCACCAACACAGCTACTCCCCGCTTTTACTGTGACAAGGTCAAGACGACCTCCATATAACAGGTCACAGACAATCTCATAAACTAGCAGCACAATACTGGTCAAGCAGTGAAATGTACCGCAGCGCCAGAAGAATTTAAAAACCATCTCACTCACTGACTAGGAGACATGAGACTGGAAATGGCAGAAAAACTAGATACATTAAATAGAAGAGGCAGACCACACACACGTATATCAAAATAACGTCCTCTACATGGTTATTTACGTTTATCCCCAACCCTGCACCTCTGAACTCTATATGCACTGAAGAGAATACTGGTAATAGTCCATGTTTTGTACTACAGAGCAAAACACATTGGAAATATACTGTATCATTTAAACGGTTTCATTAATCTTGCTAACCTTTCTCTTCCCAGCCTGGTCTAGTCCATTCTGGAATACATCTTTAACGCACCTCGAAGTTTAGCTAGCCTTGAAGCACAGCACAAGCTGCACCAGACACTCAAAACCACCATGTCCAAATTGCCGCAAACACTTTAGTGTGCCTGCCATGCAGCTGCAACAACAACAGTGTTGGTCAGATAAGGGAATAGAATTGGCTTGGTATGAGCAGACCCACAACGCACTTGGTGGGGATAAATAAATAAAAAACTCCAATAAAGATTGTTTGTTGAACAATTGTATATTTAATTAATCAAAATGGTGTAATTATTACCCAGTATAAAAAGGTATAACAGTTTGATTTGTAGTTTAAGGTTAACAATATTTACTATAATGCAAATTATTACCCAAGACATACCATGATATAATTACCAAGACATAAGCAAAAGTAGAGGAATATAGACAGACAGAGCACCCAGTCAGTTCGTCCAAAGAAATGCCACCAAAAGCTTCTCGTATCTATAATGGTCATGTTTTATACAGATGTGAAATATAGGGCTGGCCCAGTCCTACTGGCTAAACTTAACAGTGAGGATGAGGATAAGGGGAAGTCTCATGTCTGGGGCAGTGTTACTTAATAGTAGATATACAGTAAGAGCTCATCTTTAATTATAACTCTAATTAATATAGGTCATAAGGTCAGCCAGTCATTCGAAATCCATTACATTTTGATGTGAATATGGTCTGGACGTGCTCCATTGGGAAGTGTTTACACTATTTGCATTCTAATTAGGTTAATTATGAAGTTATTAGAGCAGCGTTTAACCAATCAGCATTGCTACAACTGTTTGTATCATTTCATCTAGCTCTACCACCATTAAGAAACACACACTTGACTTCATGTCTAACACTATTGGTCCACCATCCAGGGTGGCTGTGTGAACACCACACTATATGTTCAGGGAAAGCTGAGAGCAGTGTTCGGGGCAGAGCCAGGCTACAGTAGACAGCCCCTTCAGGGAAGCGCTGGCCTCTTGTCATGGGACAGGCTGTGCTTCTGTCTGTCACTCAATCAGTGGTGTCTGTGTTCCATGGTTGACATGTTTCATAGTGCGTAGCCAACTCCAGACCAAGTGGTGCGTTGTGTGCTGCCAGTGTGGCTACGTGCTGTTGTCCTTTTTCTCCTTATCCTGTTCTCTTTTACACGTCTGATATCTTATCTTATCCCATAATAACCTACCCTCTTCTCCACTAGTGTATTACCTTCTCCTCTTCTCTTGTCTTTTTCACCTATACCCTCTCCAACATTTTCCTGGCAATCTGAACAGTTCATTGAGTGTTCCAAACAGATGAGTATGTGTAAGCATACAGTAACTGAGGCTGCCCAGTCTATTGTCTGCACGCTGCATTGATTCGCACTATAGCACAGTGGGAGGAGGCTGTATTGAGTCAGAGCACCCCATTCTGCGGAGGTACTAAGGTAAGCCAATGATACTTCGATTGATGTTGACAGGTTGTGTTGATACAAGTAATTACATTGTAGGTCAAATAATATCTTAATGAAGCTGTCAATCAACTTGTGAGCGCGAGCGCGCACACACACACGCACAAATACATACATACATTATGCTTGCATTGCTCATAAAACAAGTGTGTATGGTTCATTCAGTGTGGTACACAACCAGTGCTCTGCATAATATTATCTTATATAATAATATTATCTTATCTTATATTAAGTTTGGTTTTCAGTTTGCAGCTCTTTCTGATTTCATTCACCAATTGTGTCTGCCTGTCCATACCAGCTGCTGTTGAGATAAAATAAGACTTAGTTCTTTTAGAATATAGTTCTGTCCTTTGATAACCTTTCTGGCAAGTAGCTTGAGAGATAAAGTGAAAATTGTCTCTGACATACACTGAATAGATTTCACTGTGCAGATAGTGCAGATTGGCACACACCATCGAGGAAGACCGGGAATATGTTGTGCCGCCCCAGACTTTGTGTGGCCCCAGACTTTACAGAAGTACAAACGGGTCCGATTTGTTCTTACGCTAATAGTCCGGGGGCCAATACTAATATTTAATATGCTATTACACTGTGCCACACATCATCATGCATTTTATCTTCTCTTTTACATAATTCTACTCTACATTCTAATCTATCTGACAAACCCATCTTGGTTGCAGCACCACCTATAGGCAATCCTATGAACGGTTACGTAGTAAATTATATTAAGTATATTGTCCCATTTTAAATGCATAAGAACAATCCATAGTAGATAGGCTACATATATGGATCTTCCCCCTCACGCATGCACGCACACACAATAGAGCCTGAATAGAGCATCATGGAGCAGTGTGAATTATTCATTCTCTTCCCACTTTCTTCCAGCAGCATGTACATGACAGGAGAGGAACAGGCAGGCACACCGAGCTTCACCCCTTTCTCAGCGCTCAGCCCCGCTCAAATATACTGCCCTTTCATTCTGCTGACATCTCACCAGAGGCAAACAAAGGCGTCTGGACAGTGTGGACACAAGATCACACAGGCCTACAGTGAGCTCGTGAAGTTTTTTTGACAGCAGTGTTTTGGCAACTATACTCACGCGCTCACTTGAGTTTACATGGGAGCGTTTTCAGGGTCATAGCCATTCAAAGTGCTATTTCTATCAAGACTTTTGTTTTAGTTTACAGAACTGGCCATACCAAAACAGCTAACGAACAACCATCACGGTAGACTAGTGCTGGACAATAATTCAGTATCAATATATATCGCAATATAAAGTTTTTCGATAACGGTGATATAACTTTTAAGATAATTTCTGGTATTTCGATAAGCTATACATTTGTCACTGAATGACGGGCGCAGCAGTCAGCTCGCAGGGCTCTTACAGTGCGACCATTTCACTCGCAAATGCGACTAAAAATCTTGGCGTGCAAACATGAAAAAATATTTAGGCCCACTTTGTGCGACTTCTAGCCACTATGTTCGCAGCTCAAATATGTTCAGTTGCGCATTGTTATGAAATCCCTGTGCACAAGGACAATCGTGTGACACGCATTGTATACCTGTTCCAAACGAGGTTCCACTTCAACAGGGTGAGTGCATAATTGTGTTTATTGTTACCATAACTACACTCCATCCATGCATGTTGAGTAGTGTGTTTAGCTGTTCAAATCGGGTCTCGGAGCTGAACACAAACACACTCCCATATTAGCTACCACGTCATTACAGCTAGCTAAAGCTAATAGGCAAGACACTAGCAAAACTGGTGGGAAAAAATGCCGGTGAACGACACATGCTCGTATGGTTAGAGGTGGATGTGCGATCACGCCGCCAGCCAGCTTTAAATTTGTGCTGCACATTTGTGCAATTACGGTCAAGACCTTTGATTACTGTACTCTCATGTGAAGCTACATTGTATGGCGTCACAAATTACGATATCTATAGTACAGTAAAATTATACATCGTTTCGTATGGCTATTAATCTAAATAGGAAGTTATAAGAATATATGTATAGCCTAACTTTTAAAGATATATTTAGAACGTCTAATTAATGGGACCACAGTGCTAGTCACACGCACACCAGAATGTTGACGCTAAAAGGTGAACATTAATTTGTATGTTTTTAATTTCTAAAATATAGTTTCATAGGAGGTTTCATAGACTTGACAAATGCATTTTTCAGAAGTTTTTAAGTACTCTGTTGTGGGTGTTCTTAGCAAATATTCTGAGGTTTTTATTGTTCATATCGATATCGGAATTATATCGTATCGACCAAAATTATTAAGTATATCGTGATATAAATTTTGGCCATATCGTCCAGCCCTACGGTAGGCTACAGCAAAGTAAGTGAGTGAGTGAGCACGAGCAGTAAACTATTTTGATTCGTTAGTATAATACATTGATTACATTGCCAGATGTAGGCTAAGAGAGATGTGTGATAAAAGTACATTACGCATATTATTGACAGCCAGTGCACAATCGTATAGCATCCTCCAATACTGTATGTGTCTGCTTCCGCGCGCGCATGTGTTTGAGAGAGAGGAGAAGGCGATTCTGATTATGCTGAATTGCTGTGAAAATCTTGACTTGTGGCAGTGAATGTTGAAAATTGGCACATATTAGTCTTTTAAAGATATTTGTCGGGACCCGGGGCACCCATCTTGAAATCGGGACAATCTCTGGCAAACCGGGATGTCTGGTCACCCTAGGTCTGTATTAGCTATAACTAGAAGTGTTGATCTAGCCCACTAATTGCTACTGTAGCTAGCAGTGCTCTAATTTGCTGTCACATGAAGCCTAGTGTCCAGACCTGCAGCGCCGTGGCTTGACCTTTTGTCTCCCTGCGGGTAACCATGGCGTTGGTCAGGACTGACAGGCCAATCAGGTGTACCGGTTGTCTGAGTCAGCGATTCCACTGCTGGAACAGGGATGGACAAGAGCTGTAGCCTATATTACAAACACAATATATTACATGTTACAATATGTGTTAAAATGCCATAATGTAAAAAATGGATGCCGGATCTATATTCTGTAACACCCTACTGCTCACTTAAAGGTGATTTATATGATATTTCAAGCATTATTATTGCAGAACACATATATTGTCCACATAGATAAAAATGTAAGTATTTCTGAGCAGAGAATGACGTCACACTCCCTCTGTGTGTGCCATTATTCCAGCTCCTCTATTCTTTGTTTTCATATGGGGTATGACATCTCAGAAAAGGTCACATAGAGCCACTTTAACCCAGCAGCTAAGCATTTCATTTTTTGCCGCAAGTAACAAGCATGTCACCACGAGTGGATTTACAACATCCACCACATCACAGGAAAGCAGAGACCCTTCTCTCTCTTGCCTCCAAGGGTTTGGACTTTTGAGAAGGATGTGAGCTCCCTGCCTGCCCACTGGCTGTGTGAAGATAAGGACAACAACCAAAGCTGCAGCTCAGCAAGAGAGAATGGAGTGACGCCAACATAGACCTCGCCAGTCGTGTCTTCACTGCTCGCAGTCAGGAGCACCTCCGAGTCTAAGTTGCAAAAGTGAATAGGATCACAGAATGGCATTTTTCTTATTGTTTAGTTTTGGGTTATGCCATGCTCCGGTTTGTTCAGTACAGAACGGTAAACAAACCACGTAGATCAGTGGCGCAGGAGATGTTTTTAAAGTGGGGGGGACGAAAGTATGACGAAAAATTTCTCAAATTTTAAGCCTGTACAACTATGC
>JAOEGT010091079.1:0-13994 GCA_025447795.1 Speoplatyrhinus poulsoni | reverse complement strand
TATGTGTGTATATATATATATATATGTGTATATATATATATGTATGTGTATATATGTATGTATGTATGTGTATATATATATATATATATACATTGCTGTACACTTGTGTACAGCAAGGCTAACATTCCATCAGATTTGTGTTTTGGTTTCTTTTAGAGAACACCATTCAAGGATTTATTTGATTTGTAATTTTTACTAGGACAACAAATATTCTCACTTATAACCTTATTACCTTAACAGGATTGCACCGTTAATGACGGCATATTTCTTGGTTCTGAAATTGGGTCTGACCCATTAATTTTCCCATCTGGTCATGCACTCATGAGGGAGTGTCACAGGCACACTTTCAAAACGGCTGATTTAGGAATATCACTTGTGAGCTAAAGGTTAAGTTTGATTTTATGCTTATAGGCTGGGTTACAGTAATTTACTGTGGCCTTTATTTTCATTGTATAGGACTGCATACAATGTTTGGTGCATCTCTGCTCACTGTCCGAACCACCATTTAAAAGGTGTAAATTCAACACGGCTTTTCTATAGAAACACAAATTGACATAGTTTAGACGATACAATTCACCTTTTCAAAAAGTTATCTAAAATTATGAGTTTTGCATGTTTTGACTTTCAATGTTTTAATAAGGTAAAATACACTTCACACATTAAAATAAAGAAACATTCTTAAATGTATAGCATTGTTATGATGGTGGAAAATTCTGAAATATATGGCCATAGAGTGTGTATTATGAACAACATCTTTATTACAGAATGTAGGACAAAGCTAATCGATTCATATCTACCATTGTCCTCAATGTTTTAAAGCATGGGGGTTATTTAGATATCACCAGCACCTGAGACAGATGCATAATAAAAAATGATCAAACTCCGATAACTATTATACATTTGTGTTTTTGCTATGGTCTTTGAGGTTTGAGCTATTTAGAAACTCAAATAAAATACAATATAGATGTGGTTATCCCATGGTTGACTTCGTAAAGTGTGTATCTTTTGAGTCAGGTTGTACAATATCCAAATATAAAATACTGAAGTTATAAATAGCAATGCATATTATTCTAATTGACAAGTTTTCATTCAAGGATTATAAATTATGAGATTAGTTTGAGATGAGAATGTATTGTAAAAGTAAAATATGCCTTGCCTGTCATATCTCATCATAGCTTTTACTATAGAATCAATATATAATTTAGATCACCAAATATCAATATAACTGCATTCTACTTCATTTGTGTATAATTGAGTTTGCACAATTACCATCTTTTAGTTGAATCTATAGTAGTCAGTCCCCACGTTCTAACCACTGGCTGTAGATGAAAGACATTGATGTATGCATGTAAACGTGGTCTAATCATTTACAAGACACCATAAAAGGTGGGCAGTCAAGGCCTTCATCTCCATGACCACGTTTACAGTCAGTCATTAATGTTTAATAAAGAATACTACACTATAAGAATCAACTGTATGTCGGGCACTGATACCATTACCAAGAGAGAAGCAAATGGTATGGAGGCTTATAAAGCCTTATACATTTATTGTATTTCAGTTTCAAATTAAATGTGTCTTAATTTTCAAGCACAAATTATTTAACTTAATATTCAAACGAATTGCAGTGATGTATATTAATCATGGAAGACCCTGAAGATGAAATTGTTGTGGTGGGCATAGGATGCAACTTTCCAGGGGGTAAATCTTTTTTTATCTTCAAAGAGCATTCTTTTAGTTTTTTTGAAAACAAGAATAACTTGTTAATGTCTAGAATGTATTTAAATGCACAATATATTAGTTCTGACATGTATCTGTATCTGTATCTGCTTAAAACACAATATTCAACATCACCCATCTGGATATAGGTGAGGGGCTTGAAAACTTCTGGAAGGTTCTGGTGGATGGCAAGAACTGTGCTGTACCTGTTCCTAAGGAGAGGTTTGATTTAGCCAGCTGGTATGACCCTGACGACAACAAATTGGGTAAATCCCGCACAGCAAAGGCAGCTCTCGTTGAAGGGTATGTTTTAAGCCTCTATGTTATATAACCTCTATTCATATCAATACAAATAACATACTGTAACTGCATGCTCTCTGTTACTAACTGATGCAAATAACTAACCTAACAGTATGAGGTGATAGTATTGGGAAGTAAGACTAATTTTAAAGGTTTTAATAATTCTATCAAATATCCACATATTTCCACGTCCTTCACAATAAACCTCATCTAATGGATTTCCCTGCAGATTCAATGAGTTTGACCATCGCTTATTTGACATCAGTGACAGTGAAGTGGAACACATGGACCCCCAACAGAAACAGCTTCTCCAGTGTGCATACAGGGCTTTAGAAAATGCCGGAATGCCGATGGAAAATGGCAGTGGGAGCAGGACTGGAGTGTTTTTTGGTAAAAAGCTAAACAAATAAAAAAAAAAAGAATACAATGCATAAAGAAAAGATACATACATGTAAATACAATATGCATATGTACTGTATGTTGAAGCTGAACATAAGTTTGCACATTTAAAATGAAATGCATTATTAGGTAATATAACCAATCAGCCTACAGATGTGTAGACCTACAGTTATTCATGATGTCGATGTATTTTCATTGCAGGACTAATGAACAGAGACTATGAGCAGACTGCAGCACACATGCACCCAACTGTCATCAACCACTGGACTGGTACTGGACTAGCTATGAGTATAGCAGCCAACCGTGTGTCCTACGTCTTCAACTTCACTGGTCCGTCAATGACAATAGACTGTGCTTGCTCTTCATCACTAGTGGCTCTACACCTTGCCTGTCAAGCCATCAAACAAGGTACTGTACGTACGCAGATTGAGGACATGCAACATCATATGTGACAGCATGATTCTGAAGGTGCTCAAATGCGGATCTGAGACATTGTGTTGTGTGCCTGCATTGCATGTACATCTGCATCTGCTGATTTGAATGCTTGTTTTCTGTCATCAGGAGACTGTGAGATGGCTCTCTGTGGGGGAGTCAGCTGCATCATAGAGCCCAGAGTCTTCGTAGCTCTCAGCAAGGCAAAGATGATCTCACCTGAAGGGACCAGCAAGCCTTTCTCCAGCAGAGCGGATGGTTATGGCAGAGGAGAGGGCTGTGGCATAGTATTGCTAAAGCCTCTTACAAAGGTACATTCATTAAGACATTGTATGGCTTAATGACCGAATTTCCGTCATTTCCAAGAAGCCTTCATTTTATAATGTATGGACTTTATTTATTGCAAACACATATCTATCTAAATTAAAGTATCATTTCAGGAATATTACATATCAGTAGGCAAAAGTGGGGCTGTAATTAAATCAAGGGTTTTCGTCCGGGGTCATGTGATTACATGTGAAAATAAAGATTGCTAGGCTGAATGGTCTTGCTGCATAGCTGTTGTGTAACTGGTAGCAATAAATCATGGCAATAAATTAATTAATTGGATAAAGTTTAACTGCTGAAATCTATCTTTCATCACAAAGGAATACTTACTGTACATACTTATAAGATATAGATATGATAACTTGGACTAATATTGATTAGATTTTGCATCACTGCCAATTATTTTGTTCAAAGTCCTTCTTATATTCCTAGTTACATTACAATTTTCTGTGTATCCAACAGGCAATCCAGGACCATGACCATATATGGGGTATCATTAGCAACACAGCAGTCAACCAAGATGGTCACACGGTCATGCCAATCACAAAGCCATCCATGGTTCAACAAGAGGAGCTTTTGCACAGAATATACTCACAGTCTGACATTATAAACGTCCAGTACATAGAGGCCCATGGGACTGGAACACCAGTCGGAGACCCAACAGAGGCGGGGAGCATCTCAAATGTCATTGCCAAAGCCAGACCTCCTGGTACAGAGACACTCCGTATTGGCTCTGTGAAGAGCAACATTGGACACACAGAGTCTGCAGCTGGCGTGGCTGGGCTTATCAAAGTACTTTTAATGATGAAGCACGAGACCATTGTCCCTTCAGTATTCTACTCAGAAGACAGTGCCAGTGTAGATGCCAAAGCCCTAAATATAAAAGTGCCCACTGAAGCTGAGGAATGGAAAACTTCTGGTCAACGAATTGCAGGAGTGAACAACTTTGGCTTTGGTGGAACAAATGCACATGCCATTGTTAAACAGCACAAACAGCTATACCTTCCTGGAAGGAGTAATGAGAAGCACGCAAAGTATTTTGTCTTGTCAGCATATTCACATAAATCTCTCAAATTGATGCTGGAAGACACAATTAGACAGCTAGACACGATCTGCAGTGTTGATCTGGACACTCTTGTGTACACATCTGCTTGTAGGCGAAGCCACAAAAGACACAGGTACAGAAAGGCAATCCTCACCTCATCACCTGACGATATTAAAGATCAGCTCAAATCTGCCCTAAGCAAACAAATTGCACCATCTTTCTTAGATCCAAAGTTAGTGTTTGTTTTCTGTGGGAACGGTCTCACTTACCATGGCATGTGTAAGCAGCTCTTAAAGCACGAGCCTGTGTTCAGACATAAGATCCAAGAGGTCGCACAACATTTCCAAAGATTCCAAAGTAATTTCAACATCTTAGACACACTTGACAGTGTGCATGAAAGCAGCGACCCGGCAAGACCACATGTTGTCCAGCCCCTCCTCTTCGCCATTCAGGTTGGCATTGCCACTCTCCTCAAGCATTGGGGAGTGAAGCCTGACGCCATTCTTGGACATTCTGTTGGAGAGGTTGCTGCAGCACACTGTTCTGGTCTACTGTCTCTAGAGGACGCAGTGAAGGTTATTTACCACCGCAGTGCACTCCAAGACAAAGTCACAGGGGGTAAAATGCTTGTGATTAGCAACATGGCTGTATCGGAGGTTGTTGAACTTCTCCCCCGCTACTCTAATAAAGTTTGCATTGCTGCATTTAACAGCCCCCAGTCCTGTACCCTCTCAGGAGATGCAGATGGCATAACAAGCCTGCATGATGAGTTAAGCAATGCCGTCAATAGACATAATCTGTTCCTTCGCACACTGGATGTTCCAGCGGCTTACCATAGCTACATGATGGAACCAATTCTGTTTGAAATAAAGGAGAGTATTGGACACTTACAGGTGAATAGCCTAGAGTCAGAGTTATTCTCTACTTTGACAGGCAGGAAGGCAGAACATCTTGATTTTACCACAGGAGAATACTGGGCAAGGAACATTCGTGAGCCAGTATGTTTTGAGCAGGCTGTGCAGTCAGTAGCAAAAGGAAAGAGGAACTTAGTCTTTGTAGAGATTGGGCCCAGGAGAGCCCTGGAAAGGAATATCATAGAGTCTTTGGGAAGTGACACATCTGTTTTTGCCTCGGTGCAGCCAGATAAAGATCACGAATCAATGATAAAACTGGTGTCTAAGCTTTTTGAAGCGGGGGTTCAGGTGGACTGGAATCAGTTCTATAGAGGATGTGAGACAGCCCCATTGCCTTTCCCATTATACCAGTTTGATTGCTCCCAGAGAGATGTGATCATAGGAGCAGCACAGCAAAGCACAGCGGGGAACCACCCTGTCCTCTTTCAGACCGGTAATGAAAACATCTTCACCTGTGATCTCAAATCTGAGTCATCAGCCTATCTGCAAGAGCACAAACACAACGGCATACCCATCATCCCTGGTGCCTTCTATGTCGAGTTGGGCTTGGCTGCTTTCATTGCCTGTGCCAAACCTAAAGTTCCACTAAAGTCTGTTCAACTCAGTGTAGATTTTCAGAGTCCGTTCATTTTTAACCAGAATGCTCCAGAGATGAAAGTGAAACTACAACCAGTAGGGAATGCAACAACATTCACAATATTCTCACAGTCTGCAGTATATGCATCAGGCACAGTAGTCTCCAAGCAAGAGAGGCTAATGGAGGAGCAACTTATTTCTTTAAACTCAATTTACAAAAGATGCAAATATGTAGTAAGCTTTGAAGAGTTTTATGGCTATCTCTCTAAGGGTGGTTTTCAGTACGGAGCCATTTTTCAAAATAAGATGGATGTGCATTATGGTGAAGACCTGATGGAGGCTTTTTCAGTTGTCATAGTTCCAGAAGAATTACGATCTCAGTTGCATGACTACTGCATCCATCCTGTTATACTTGATTTTTTTATGCAACTTCTGCCAGTTGCAGTTGCCCATGCATTTGCAGGGAGACCAGGGTTTCCTGCAAAAATTGGGAGTCTTACCATATTTGAACCCTTACAAAATGAGATGATTGTGTATCTGAGAGCAATTGACATTGGCATTGATCACTTTGAAGTATGTGGCTGCTTCTTAGACAAAGAGGGTAGAGTGTTGGTTGAGATCAGGCATGTTCTAATCAAGTACCTTGGAAGTCACTCCCATGTAGTTGATGAGTACTTTTACAACTATGATTACATTGTTGTCTCTCAAGACATAACATCGTGTAGCCCCCCCAAGGCACTGGTGTTCTGTGATACTTTGGGGATATCTAAAGCCTTGCAAAAACATCTTGACCCTGCATCTAGATACATATCCTTGAAACATGCAAAGGATATCTTGAGCCACGGGTTCCGCACTCTCTTGAGAACTCTCAGCATCACAGAAATCAACAAAAACTTTGATGAGGTATTGTTTATGTGGGGTAAAGAAGACCTGTCTTCAATGGCAACAGATGTTGTTCTTCAGAGTCTGGTGACCTGTTGTGAAACCTTTCGCCAAATTGTCTTGGAACTCAAGGTGATTAACTTTACAAACAATATCAGAGCAATAACATACCGCTCATCAGAAATCACGGTAGATCATATAAATCCAGGATTTTCCCTGTCTGGCATGACAAGATCCTTTGCTGCAGAGATACCTCACATGACATTTCAGCTCATTGATATTGACTCTACCTCTGATAAGGACATCACTGCTTTGTCTGATGTTTTAAAGTCATACCCTTCCAGCAAGTACCCAGAATTGGTGGTAAAAGATGGTTTGATTTTGAAGCCGTCCATTACCCGTACCACTGTTCAAGTTATTGACAACAAAGATGATAGCTTTTGTTTTAAGCTGCCTGAGACTTGTGTCCTTAAGACAACTGATGCTTATGAAATAACAAATCTGCTTGCCACACATTCTGATCTGGAGGACCAGCCAATCACTGAGACTTCTGTTGAAATACAGCTTAATAAGATATGTGTTCATTCTTCTGATTATTTTCCAGTAAGTGACTCACATTGGAAATTTGGCCAAACAATCTACTGGAACATACATACATCGCAGAAACACAATCTACTTGCTGTTGATTTCAGTGGTACTATAACAGCAGTGGGGAAAGATGTTAAAAAGTTAAAAGTTGGGAATGATGTGGTTTGCTGCTACCCGGTTGAGGCAGCAACCAAGATCGTAGTTCCGCAAGAGGTGTGCTACAGTGCAAAAAGGTTCCCCTTCCTCCAGAAAACACCATGTGTGTCATACTTTGTGCTGGCATGGGAAATCCTGCATAAAGCCTTGCCAAAAGCTAAACAACACCTTGGAATAATATCTTCTGTTCCCGATTCTGCTCTAGTGAAAGTTTTGTCTGTCACATCACACAAATCTGGATGGAATGTCATTGTTGGTACACAGTGCAATGGATTAATTGTAAATGTTAATCAAATAGATGCATTTATTCTTCTGTCACCATTTGATGAGTCTCTGATTACTAAAATTGGCAACTATCCTGGAGTCCGAGATGTCGTCGCCATCTGTGAGTCTCAGTCTCAGTGTTCTCTTATTCAGGATGCTTTCAAAAATGTGAAGCAAAGTGTGTACATGCAGACCATTCAAATGCCATCTATCTTACAAAAGGGTTCCCTATGTGCACAAAGGCGGCACATTTATCATTGGCTCAAGTCCTTGAATTTAAACAGGGAATCATTGGCCCTTGACAGCTTTACCTTCCAGAGTGTTGCTTTCAAAGACACCAACATTCTTTCTTTGAAGAGACCCAAATCATATTTCACTTTAAAGTGCCTGCCCATTGTCGTACTGGCAAAAGACACACTAAGACACACATCAAGGATTCCAGTGCTGACAACAAAGAGGAAGCTTTTCAAAAACAGGGCTGTTTACATTGTGACAGGTGGTCTCTCTGGGTTGGGCTTTGAAACAGTGAAATTCATTTCTCAAAGAGGGGGAAGATACATTGTAATTTTGTCAAGAAGTAGTCCCTCACCAGCTATGCAGCAAGAGATACAAAAGTTAGAGAGACAGTGTGGTTCATGCATCACTAGCATGGGATGTGATGTATCTGTCTCTGAACATGTGCATAAGGTTATCAGTGCCATTGGCAAGAAGTTTTCCTGTCCAATCAGGGGTGTTTTTCACAGTGCTGTAGTCTTGCATGATGGGCTGATAGAGACTCTTGACATGTCTCTCTATGAAAAGGTGTTCAAGCCCAAAGTGAATGGAGTTCTTAACCTACACCATGCCACGCAGCATTGTCAGTTAGATTACTTTGTATGCTACTCCTCTATTTCTGCCTTTTTGGGAAATGCTTCACAAACAAACTATGCGGCAGCCAATACCTTTCTCGACACATTCTGTCAATATAGGCGGAAACTAGGCCTTCCTGGTCAGTCTATCAACTGGGGGGCCATGAATCTTGGTCTTCTTTTGAACAAGGAGCACTTCCAAAAATTTCTAGAGGCCAAGGGGATGATGGTTTTGGATGTGACGGAAGTCCATAAAAGTTTGGACCAATGCCTTAGGATCAACAGACCCCAACAAGCTGTCTGTAGATTTCACTTTAAAAACATCCGGTACAACGTCCTCTCTCAAAATGCTGCTTTGACAATGCGACTGTCGGCATTGGTAGAGGAGGCTTTCCAAAAGTCTAAAGAGGTGGATTCAGAAATTAAACAGACAGTCAGCGTCTCACCTGAAGAGTATGTGAGATCTTTACTTAGCGAGACTATTGGCATTGATGAGAGTGAGCTGAATGATGAAATACCTATTTCATCTTTAGGCATTGACTCAATGCTGGCCATGACTCTGCAGAACCTCATATTTCAAGAGAAAGGTGTAAATATACCTTTAGTTAAATTGCTGGACCCAAATGCCACACTATCAACTGTGGTGGTACTCCTAAGTGAGGGATCTGATAACCAAGAACCAGTTCAGCCTGAAAACATGGATGCTGTTTATACAAGACTGTAGAACTATCAGAAAAGTAGCCAAATATAGTAGCCAAATAATACATATTGAATCTCTTCATAGAATTCAATATCAAGATTCAGAAATAGTTACGATTATTCAAGGACATGTATTAATTCTTCGTTTCACTACGTTTTGTAAATGTTAAAGGGTTTCACATTGTTTTTATATTAACGTGTGTAATTCTGCCTGCTTACACACGTCATGTAAATTACTGTAAATAGAAATGGAAGGATTTGTTTATAAAAATAAGTTTTAAGTTTATCAGTTGAATGTTTGACTGCATTGAAATAAAAAAGGAAACACCTAAAGAAGCTAAAGTAAGACAATATAGCTCTCTGCTTATAGGTCACCTGTCTCCTAAATGGGTCAATGTCACTGCCATTTCTGATTTCAGAGATGTATTGGCAATTATTCAAAAGCTACTACTACTACATTTAGATAAATTATATATACAGTATATACAGTATATATACTATATATACAGTATATACATATATACAGTATATACAGTATATATAGTATATACAGTATATATATATATATATATATATACACACAGTATATATATATACACAGTATATATATATATATATAAAGAAAGATGTCGTCGCCATCTGTGAGTATTATTAAAAAAATAATAATTATTATTATTATTATTAATATATATATATATATTTCCGTTCTGCACATTCTTACAAGCATAATGACGTCAACATTTCACCAATTCAGAACTAGTCTGTTCTGTGGGCCAGAAGTGGACATGGAGTTAACCCAAATGAGAAAATCTATTTTCTTAGTCAAATATGTTATACAATATACGTCTTTATATTTGTATATATTTATTTAAAATGCAAGATATCCGTGTCTTGAAAAGCTCCCTCAAATAAATATTATTATTTATAATGATTCAATGATGATTTACTAGGAGCACAATAACTTAAAATGTAAATAAATGTAATTAAATTCTTATAACGTAATCGTTGTTGTGTGCAGTGTTATATTTTACAAAGATGGGAAAGTTGTTATGAAAAACGTTGGCTGTGTACCTATCTCACCATGTGGACAATTTTTGAAACTGCAATATAAATAAAATATGGTGGTTCCTTTGCATTATAACATTTTAAAAAGTTACATTTTGTGGCAACATGTTCAGTTTGTTATCCAGTTTTAAATAATTAAACTGGTTGTATTGTAAATGCTACTTTTGTGTTTGTTAGCCTATGTGCCTGCACTACATTATATTCGCCAAATTAGCCCCGATGCACAATGTTAATTAACATTTTAAACACTCACTAAGTCACTAACTGAATTCGTCGTTAAAATTATTATTATTAATATTATCTCTTTTTTTTTATTCGGTTTTGACGAATATGCCTCACACGGTGGCATTTGCGCATAACCGTGGCGAAAGTGCATAATAGTCATCGTCGGCTATTTACTCGTTTCTGGGGATTTCATCATTCTTTTATTCTCACATTACGGCGGTCCATGCTTCGTAGCGCAACATCAGCACTGCTGAGGACCAGCGCTGAGCTCTCATCTGTCCTTCTGGTGCCCAGGTTCCGAGCACTGCCGCTACGCCATTCTCTTCAGAACAGACCGTTCTCTTTATCGGTCTGCTTGTGTAAGAAGAAGAAGAAAAGTTTGTGGCTCTGTGAACAAGGACACACCATGGAGGTGAATATTGAAGAGGTTCTAGCTCCGCTGAGACTGGCTGTGAAAGAACAGGTAATCTGACGGTTGTTCTCTTCGTAATTTTACTCCACTACGGTTCTCTGCTAAATATAATCGTATAATCGTGCTGGCGTTTAACAGCCAAACGAATCGTCAGGCTAACCTATCTGACATCTAAGTTGTCAATGAATGGGAAGAGCTAATTGTTAGCCTTCTGCTTCCTAATTACTGGTAGTAGCAGACGCTGTCAGATTCAGATATACGCGGCCTTTCTGCCACGTTTCAATATGCTAGATATGCAGACTGTGAACAGGGTGTGGTTAAGAACATTTTTATTAAATAGTTTTGATCTCGTTGAGAGACGTAGTGTTAAACCTTTTGTCTTAGCAATGTTGTTCATTTTCAATTCAACCTTCGTTGCTTGCAGGGGGATCTTGTTCGTCAAATGAAAGAAGAAGGGGCCCCTGACGTGGATGTAACCAAGGCTGTTGCTGAACTGAAAGCAAAGAAGAGGGCTCTAGAGGCCAAAGTCAGTCAGTATTTTCTTTGTGTGACGTCACGTCACACTTTGCTTATATATTATATTTACCAAACATAAAACGTGTACTTTACAAATTCGTCATACAGGAACTGGCCTTGCAGCCCAAAGATGACATAGTAGACCGAACGAAGATGGAAGATACCCTAAAAAGAAGATTCTTCTATGATCAAGCCTTTGCCATTTATGGAGGTAAGAATAAAATGATAATAAATAAATTTAAGGTATTGTATACAACATTTTTTAAACCTAGTATAGCAGCAAACAGCAGATAATGACATCACACTCCCTCTGGGTGTTTTGTAGTCTGAGCTCCTCTGTTGTTTGACAACAGATAATGACATCACACTCCCTCTGGGTGTTTTGTAGTCTGAGCTCCTCTGTTGTTTGTTTTCATAGCCAGCCCTGTATCTTACCATAGCCAGCCCTGTATCTTACCATAGCCAGCCCTGCAGCATACCATAGCCAGCCCTGCAGCATACCATAGCCAGCCCTGCAGCTTACCATAGCCAGCCCTGCAGCATACCATAGCCAGCCCTGCAGCATACCATAGCCAGCCCTGCAGCATACCATAGCCAGCCATGTAGCATACCATAGCCAGCCCCGTAGCATACCATAGCCAGCCCCGTAGCATACCATAGCCAGCCCCGTAGCATACCATAGCCAGCTCTGTAGCTTACCATAGCCAGCACTGTATCTTACCATAGCCAGCCCTTAGCTAACCATTCAGCATTGGTCCTCAGGTGTGAGTGGGCTCTATGACTTTGGCCCTGTGGGCTGTGCTCTGAAGAACAACATCCTGCAGGCATGGAGGCAGCACTTCATCCAGGAGGAGCAGATCCTGGAGATCGACTGCACCATGCTGACCCCAGAGCCTGTCCTCAAGTAGGTGCAGGGGCCACCACATGTAGTGCACTTTAAGGTAGTCCAGAGATGTGTATGTTTAACCTGTTTTCTTTTTACTCGTCTCGTAGTAGAACATGTTAAGATCAAACATGCTTGACATTTTCTTAAGTCACACATGGCTTTCATCCACTATTACTGCCTTTTTGTCTTCCTGTGAACATTTAAAATCAAGCCTAATTTGATCTAGATCAGAGTCCTGCAGGGGTCTGATTTTCAAGACGCTCCCGCCCCGCAACGTGCAATACCGCACCTGCCCCGACTCGTCAACACAAGATCCGTGGTCTGACCAGAAACCGCGGCCTACCCTATAGGCTAACGACTATATTACAGCGACCAACCGCGTATATGGCTCAAAAAGCTGGGATGGAATTACTTCAAACACTGTTTAGGCTAATCAATAAACAGTTAGCTATGTTTACGTGTCAATAACGTTGTTGGCTAAATTATTAGATCACACCACTGTTTGCGCACACAACTCGTATACTGGTAGCTGCTAATCTATTTATTAGCTATAATAGTCATAACTAAACGGCAACTTAAAATAAATAGTATATGTTTACTTACCCTGCTGTGCAAGAACATTCCATACATTTGTTAATGTTTGTTCTTCAAGAAAATGTGATTTGCTTGATTGACCGGTCAACAATAATACTGTAGCTCTCTCAAACTCTTATTGTAATGCTTTCTGTAGGTTGTTATACTTTTCTGTGATATCATCAGAACAGAAAATGCTATCATTTCCTTTGGAATATCTCACCCTATGTTCACTGATGGGCAGCAGCCAGACTATCATTGAAAACCTCCATATTTACATGCAGACAAAAGTTTGGCTTAGCAACCGTAACCAAGGTGGGCAAACTATGGTTATGAAGAAGTAAGCGGAAGCAAGGCACTTCTGTCGGCTAAAGAAGAAAGATCAGATTTTTTTTGTCATAAGTCAGACGATTATTGTCTTAATGTGTCTTAAATGTGTCTTAAATACAACTCCCGCAATCTGACCTGCATGTTTTTTGGATTTTACCCAGAACTGAACCCGAAAAAATAATTATGGCAAAATACCTCAATAGATTAGATCGGCTACCCGACGGGCGACCTGATGCAGGACTCTAATATAGATTGACCAATTAGTGATGCTTGTGATTGACTAGTTGGTTGCTAGGTGTTTATATCGTGCCTGGTGGTTCCTAGAGACTGCTCCCCAAGTGCTCATCTGTGGGATTTGATTGACAGGCACATAGTGATTCTGCGATGTAATGCATGGGAGCTGCCATTCTTCAGCAGCCTCCATAGCCCGGTTGCAGAGACATGTATTGAAATGGGGTGCATAGTGGTGGCCAGTTGGTCACACCTGTGTTTATTAAAGCATAATATCACATGCTGTTTGTGTCCCAGGACGTCAGGCCATGTAGACAAGTTTGCCGACTACATGGTGAAGGATGTGAAAAATGGCGAATGCTTCAGGGCCGACCATCTTCTCAAAGGTAGGTGTATTATAAATACGTATTCCTGTTATTCTGGAGGCCCATAACCTAACTAGGGTTGGGTACCGAACTCAGTACTTTTAAGAGTACCGACCGAATTACGTTGGTACTACAGAGTATCGATTGAGATTAAATCAAACAGTACCATATTTCGGTACTTCAGAGCACGTAAAGAGAGAAACGCAAGCAAGATTACATCATCCCTGCACAGCCTGCAGCTTGTT
>JAOEGT010091078.1:0-29348 GCA_025447795.1 Speoplatyrhinus poulsoni | reverse complement strand
CCCCACCCACCCCTGAGGCAGCAAAGCACAGCCCTGAGCCTAAGCCCACCAACCCCTCCCCTCGCCCGGGCCCCCCAACTACCGGCAGGCCACCCGCCCCATCATTTCTAACCTTTGCATGCTTCTTACCAAAATATTTGTTAGCCCATTTATTTATTTACTTAATTGTTGGAACATTTGTGCAATAATTAAAATGTAGCCTTGCCACAATAGATTCAGGGTTGACGTAGGCTAATGTTTTACACAGTGACTCTTAATTTTTTGATAATGCCTATTGCCTAGCCCTAGTGCCTACACAATATTAAAGCAATAGGTACAGCCTTGGGCTGGCTGCAGTCAATACTATCTGCAGTCAATTAGTGATCTTGTTTTGTAAGGTCCTCAGGTTTAGGGCTAATTCATTTGCTCTCCAAGATAAATTGTCTGCTTTTGTTGCTATGGAAATCTTATTGCAAAAACACATTAGCGTAACAGTCCAACTGTATAAGATTCTGATTGTTTTAAATGTGGTACAGATCTATTTCAACCCTGACCGTATTTCAATGGTAGATGGCCTACTATTAGGCTAGTAGCATTGGTGAATGACCATGGAGCTTAAAAAAATGTTTTATTCCTGTAAATAAAGCATTATGCGATGTATTGTGTACAGACTTTTCACATCATTGCATATTGCATAATGAGATTGGCAATTGAGAACTGAACTGCTGAACTGGCTGGCGGGGCGGGGGAGAGTGTGTGTGTGTGTGTGTGGGGGGGGGCGGGTGCTGGGGCTTGAACAGTAATGGGAAGTTCAACACACTTTCCCTCATTCACGTCTTTATCAGTGGAGCGCTAATCCTCTACAATCCGGTAAAAAGAGGCGGAGCAAATCTCTTATTGCGTATTCAGTTTTCTCACTGGTTATTTAGCATGTGAAGCAATGTGTAAACTGCACGGATGTCGGACCTAACCTCAATGTGATATGATTTTCTGTAGAATAGTGTTTTAAATAGTGCGTCTGAAAAGCGGGCATGCGGCTCTGGCGATGACTCGTCAGAGGAAGCACGGCATGGAAGCGGCGTTGATATTCCTGTCCGTCGCTCAACTGACAGCAGGTACATTACCAGCCAACAGGTCCTTTGTGAAATAGAAACGGCAGAAATATGTTTATTCAATATAGTTTGGCCTATGTAGTTGTTTTAAGTAGCCGACATTATTAGGGATTAGTTTTCCAACAGTGCTGAAATGAAAGTTGCAGCATAGCGTGAAAAATTATATTGAAAATTAAACTTAGAAATAGCCTAGTTAATTTAAAATAAATTAAATAATTGTGTAGACTAGCTAATTCGTGAAATTGTTATTTCAGGCAAAGTTCAGAAATACTGTTGATTCCTGAACAAGATTTTGTCTACTGTTTATTCCTGAATAGGATTTAGTCTACATGTGAATCAGCCCATTTGCAGAAACGGTAGTCATGCTTATACCTTGCCTTGGCAACAAAATAAGTGTTTTCCTTTTAGGCATCTTTAGACATGTATTTTTTGCATGTATTTTTTTACATTACTATTGTATAATTATGATTCCTAATAAAATATGTTTAATCAGCAGTTGGAAAACATCCTGAATGATTACAGCATGACTTAATCAGTATAACTGCATATAACAACACATATCAAAAAGTATAACCACAGTATAGCTTAGCATGCTAAAGAAATCATAATATATATTTTAAACGTTACTACGATTGTGTTTATATTCAGAGGTCAGGTATTTGCCAGAATGAGAGCATCAGGTAGCTAACAATATTAGAGCTGTTAGATGTGTATTATAATAAATGAATGTGACACACGCATGCATTCTGTAAATGTATACATTATAAATACCAGTGGATTCCATTATTCCAAAAGAACACAATAAAACATGTAATTTGATGTTATTAGCAGCAAATTATTGAAGTGCAGGTCTTTATTTTGTTTGAGAATTATGTTGTTTTTTTGTGCTTTCTTCCAATATTTAAGTGCAGCATCATTTGCTCGGATATCTTATAATAGTGTTATTAGTCAGTAGAACACAAGGTTCCAGTAGATTTGAACAATACAGCCATATGAGCCAATAAATGGATTCAGGTATATGTCCTGATGCCATGTGGAAAACTGAACTGCACATTTACATAATCAATGTACAGCATTTTGCATGCTGCTTTTATTCAAAGTGACTTCAGATATATGACAAATGTACAAATCAGTACATATGTCAATAGCTACGTTACATCAGTTATCATACGCAAACATCATTCTGGTAATAATGAATAGTGTCATCATGACAACTTAACTATACATGTTACAACTTGTGCTGCATGTGAAAGCGCAGCAATGATAATACATTTATTTGTAACTATATGCACCTGAATCTAAAGACGTGTACTTTAGATTCATTTGTCTCTTCAGCAAGTAATGAAAAAAAAGAAAGAATCTGAGAGGTTGGTGACAGGCCGATGTTCTCCCCAGACATGTGGCTGAGATATGACAGATTCCTTGGTTTCATGGCAACTGTGCCTTTCAGTTGAGTACAGTATCCTATAATACTTTGTTCTGTAGATATGTAAAAACAGTTACTGTTTTTTAAATGTTAAAATAGGCCCAGAAGCATTGCATACCTGCATGGCAACATATTAAAACATGTTTACCAATCATAACAATAAGACACATATGTTAACATATGAGTTATATGTAGGGATTTTCTTAATTTCCTATATGTGTGTACTGGAAGATGCTACTCTTTTGTAAGATAGTCAAACACGTCCACTCAGTGAGACAAATTTCTTTCAATTAAAAAAGTTATTATTAAAACAAAAAGAAAAGTGGGCAATTTCCCGTCTTCCCTCAATGAAGGAATTGCTTGCTCTCTTGTCCACAGTCTTTTTAGATAAAGCAGGACACTCCAAGAAGAGCACAAGATTATCTGGGTGTTAAACTAAGCAGCATTACTCTGGTTACTTCAGACAGACTCCTTCTTACATAACAGGCTATTAGAAGTAGAAATATATAGGGGTGTCCTTTCAAAGGCTATGTTTTAGGCTGTGTTTATTTGTTTTCTATGACTACAAATAAAATCAAGGTAACTCACTTTGTGTTGGGATGCAAATTCCTTTGTGGTTGTAAACTAGCATTAGTTTTGGTTTGAATCCCATGCGTCATGTCTGCCATCTATCCGACTCCTCTCTCTCTCCCTTATACCTGCTTGCAGTTATGTTTCAAAATATAAATTCTAGCTGGGGACACTCTGGAGACGCTAATACACATACATGGTGGAGTGTAGGGTACTTTTAAGTGAATTTACGAAGTGACTTACCATAATAGCGTATGAAGCCTTAACAGTTTTTTAACTCCACTTTCACAAAACAATATTCTAAAAATGTATACATATATAGTCACTAGGCACAGAGTCACTAAATAATCACCACAAACTAATGGCAGTTCTGCCAGAGCTGCACTAAAGTTCAGTATCACTTGCAGTTTTGGGCAAGTTACTCAGGAGAACCAAGTTACCATTTACTTATTACTCCTTCAAAAAGTAATACCATTACTTTACATATTACTGGGTATTAAAATAAATTGGTTATGTTACATTACACCTTACATTAATTTCACAATCACTACCCTGCCTCGCCTCTTCCGAAAAATAATTTTAGAATTGAATCCTTTTTATTGGAACAATAATTATCCTCAGAAGTCAACAGTTAGTCAAAGTGAAAACATAGCAGCCTCTCAAACCAGATGATTGGACATGTTTGTTCAATCAGCCTATGTTTGCTAGGACCAGAAATGTCATACTTGTAACACAGTAATGCAGCATTGCTTGGATTGGTAATTGTAATATTTTTACCATTTCGGAAATAGTAATTAGTTACACTACTAGTTAGTTACTGAAAAAAGTAATGCTATTACAGTTACTAGTTACTGCCCAACACTGATTTTTTGGTGTGGTTTTCCAGTGTGGTTAGCTCTAACGTCCAACATACATCTGTAATAACATGAGCCGTGTTTCAGCTCTGAAGTGCGTGTGCCAGCTGTGCACAAATAACACGTGTGAGACGGAGGCAGACGGGGCCTGCTGGAACTCCGTGATGCTGATCGATGGCAAAGAGGAAGCAGTCAAGTCCTGCCTGTCGCCCGCGCAGATGAAGGGCCAGGTGTTCTGCTACAGCTCGCGCAACGTCTCCAAGAGGAACTGCTGCTTCACAGACTTCTGCAACAACCAGACTCTGCACCTACGCCCAGGTAGCTCTGACAACCGCTCTAAAAGCGGCTATTTACATGTTGCGAGGATAAGATTGGTGCTATTCTTGGCTGGTGCTGTTTTCTGTCGCTGCGTACGTTGAGGTTAGCGTTCCCTTTCAGTAGCCTACACACTAAGGAAGAATATGCCTCGTCCTTGAATCAAACTGTGGGTGTTAATCGCTTTAGTTTAGTTCAGTTAGAGATAATGAAAGATAATTTCAAAGTGATAACACAAGAGACATAGATAGGTAGATCCTATATGAACCAGCGGTCGCTAAAAATATAGCAGCAAACAGAAACAACTATCCCATTTGTTTGTGGACTGTGGTGCTGTCCAGAGGAGGTGGATGCTGATCCTACTAGATCCTGTGACATAATACCTCCGGCAGAGGTTACAGCTTGCCAGTGCATTAACCTTCCCTCAGATTTATAAATACCTCGCCAGGCCTGTAGAAGTTAAAGGCCTGTCACATATCTGATGCATGCAGCCTGTCCTGAATCTTGAAACGTTCATTGTGCTTTATTATGATCCAGATGGGACATAAGATGGTTGGTGTCTTTAGTGATGACATGTACAGTGATGTTTATTATTATTTATTTATTTTTACAGTTTTTACATTTTGATTGCTTTCTGTTTCTATCGTAATAATGCGTTGAACTGAACCAGAACATGAACCAGAGCCCAGACACCACTTTTTTGTCCAGTGTTCTCTACAACTTAAAACACTTCTCCCTGGTTGCCACATTGATTTCATGGACAGAAGCATGGTCCACTTACAAATATAAAATGTTTGTGCTGCTGGTGAATGAACATAATCAATAGAAGATGAATAATGTAAAGAGCATTAAAGTAGAAGGCTTTGTTGCTGTAGACCCAGTGTTGAATTGCGGGGTAAGAAAGTGTGCGTTTAGACTGTATCTGACTGGAAAGGACATCTCCCTAGGGCAATTCATGTGTTCCGATAGAAAAGGGACCAGACTCGATATGTTCTCCTCATCTATTTATTATTGTTGCTAGTTAGATAAGAAAAATTGAACCAAAAAGTAGCTTTTTGGCATATTTTTAAATCAACTTTAAAGTCATATAAAACTACATGTACTGTATATAAAAATATTTAACTTTTTTACAGCAGTACACACCAATGTAAATAGCCTGTACATTTATAATTTACAGTATGCTGTTCACTTTTGAAAAACATGTTCAGAAGCATGATGCTGTAAATATTTCTATAATAAATACTTAAACCTTATAACACTGTCACTACATTGTAAGAAGTATCATTTGGCTTTAAGCTTCCTTTACCTTCTAATTTCAAAATGTTCACCCAGAAAAAAATATAGGTGCAAACCGTGCAATATATTATAATGTTCTATGGGCCAAAGGAAAGAGGAGTCTTGACTTGTTTTGCAGTCTGCCTTGTTCTATTCGGACACGACGTGAAGAAATCCTTCTAGGTAAAAGGTTAAAGCTGTCTGGTGAAATACATAATTGTGGGTTAGTTCAGATCTCTTCAGTCTCTTCAGACAGTAAACCATCATTCTGTAGATGTTGCAAGTCTATTTTGATAAAGACATTCCACAACTTGTATCAAGAAAACAACATAACATAAAATCTACTACTAAATACACATATGATCTTAGAATACACTTGATTGATCTCATTTTCACCATATTCTTTACAGCTCATCAAGATACCATATGAACACACCATGTTTAACAGACACTGAGCTCCTATGATATTTCTCTTTGCGGGCAGGTTTTCCACCCACAGATCCAAGGACAGCGTTAGAAATGTCAGAGATTAGTGTTTTTCCAAAACACAAATTATTATCCGGTATCACGGTGTAGATCAGAACACTGCTATTTCAAATGTATGTGTATATTTTAGACATTGTTTAATGGTAGGAAGGAACCAAAAGAGCCTCATCCTTCCTTCTCATAAAGACTGAATGACCTCCTAGCTTTCACAGAATAATCTAGCTACAGTAAAAAGACAACAAGATTTGGAGTGCCTTCTCACTTGATCATACATTTAGTTACTGCAACATAAATGCACAATGTATTATCATGAATATGGACCACTAGAGGTCGCAATCGTTACAGTGAAAATGTTTTCTAGATATAATATTATTCTATTCTCTTGCAATAACAGTAGGCATTTGGTGATATTATTCCCCACATGGGTATTTGAATGACAATAAATGGTGCCTTTATATTGTGAATTGTCCTGTGTCCATGTATGTTAACAGAGAAGCCTTTGGAAGAGCCTGGCTGGGGCAGACTGGAACTAGCGGTGGTGATTGTGGTCCCCTCTTGCCTGCTTTGTGTGGGCGTTCTGCTTGGGGTGTTTGCTGTGCAAGGCCAGTGCTGTGCCTACGGTAGAGCCAGCCAACAGGATGCAGAAGACCCCCTGGATGACCAGATGCTCATGTCTCCCGACAAGTGTCTTAAAGAAATGATTTATGACTTGAGCACATCTGGCTCTGGCTCTGGTAAGAGAGATATAGTCCATGGCCCTGAGCTTTGGCTTAGTAGTTTTAACATAAAATCAACTATGGGTAAGGCTTTGACCTTAACTTTAAACCTGTATTAATTTATGCAAATTGTTCAAGAAATATGCAATAATTGGCATATTATGGGCATCAACATCTATGCATTAATGTAAGTCCTGCAAACATCTCTGCAACCATTGTCAAATAACAACATTCAAACATTAGGTGAAAATGGTCTGGGGTCTCATTTATAAAGGTTGCGTATGCACAAAACGGGTCTAGAAATGTGCGTACGCCACTTTGCATGCAAAGGTTGTGATCTATGAAAAACGAACTTGACGGGAGAATGTGCAGTCCTCAACGTACTCTTTGAAACATGCGTATGCAAAAAAACAAAACAAAACAAAACATAATGGGGAAACTGCGACTCCAATGGCAGAAGGAAGAAACTTGATGTTTTGAAATTAATAACATTTTGAAAAGTAGATCGAAATATAACCTCTCGTACAGCAGTGACGTCGCCAGACCTAAACTATGAATTTTAAATATAGGCTATTTATTATTAGTACAGTGAGACAGCCGAGCTAACAATGTGTAAAACAATAACATTTATTCTTTTTTGGAGCAAAAAACCATTGTAGAATATCTCTTGTTCTCTCAAAAGGTTTGACGGCACTCTGCCACACCCCCTTTCCCCAGAATCCATTGCCTTGTGTGTGTGTTTTGTTCTGACTATAAGTTCTGCAGTTGTATATTTGTGTTTTACTTTTAATGTCAGCCTTATTAGTTTTGCCATGTTATGGAACAATACCTACTGAATTGATACATACAACAATTATGATATTGGTTGGACACCCTTACAGAACGTTCCACATCGAATGCCTTGCTTCTATGCTAAATCTATGGTAAACAATGCACGGGTGTGCTTTTCCTACATGTTACTTTCAACTATATCTTGGCTACATATGAATGTCTTCGTGCCTTTTGTTGGTGTTGGATGGAAGAGAATTGTAGAAGTCATATTAGATCAGTATCTCAAACTTGACAAAATGTTTGTCTATAATGACTTCCCCACTAACCACGAATTTCTAGTGATTGGGTGAAATAACTTTTGTCGAGTTTCTGTTGGGTTTTCCCATCATTGCAGTCATCAATTAATATTTATTCAGGGAGTTTCAGCGACCATTTATAGGCAAGTGTGGGCGTTAATTTGGTGGGACAAGACGCTCGATCACGTACGCTAGATGTAAAGTAAGTTGTAATTTAGAAAGGAAAACTGGCGTGGGATTTGCTTTGATTTTTAAAATCTGAATATTTTTGTGCTCACGCACTTTCTGTTTTTTGTTCGTACACAACATTCTAGTGTGAATTCTACACACACTTTTATAAATGAGACTCCTGGTGATTATTTATGGTTGGAAAACAAGTAGCCTATTACTTTTTGAAGCTTATTCATTTACAGTACATGCGCCATTTTCAATATTTCCCATAATTTTATATTTGACAGTATTTTCATGTACATCTACCTAACCTATACAACATTAATGGTAGAAAAAAACTCTGTTGCAGATACTTTGATGTTCAGTCATTTTTTAAGCTCTTTCCTGGCCTATAATGTCTATTCAATTAATTATCCATTTACTTTGTTTGTTAATGTGGCCTCTGTTTTGTTTGTTTTCTGTTTCAGGCCATAGAGCTCCTCTCCTGAAGCCTGGAAGCAGAGTTCAAACTTTGTTTTTGTTTGGATTCCATTATAATATTTTGCAGGTTCACGGAACTTAGTACAGCTTTACTCGTAACTGGGGCCAAAAACATGTCCCAGAACACCTTAGCTCTAAAGTAACTGAAGGTTTTGCTAATACTGCCTTCCGTTTTGGTCCGGCAGGGCTACCGTTGCTGGTCCAGAGGACCATAGCTCGCACCATCGTCCTGCAGGAGGCCATAGGGAAGGGTCGATTCGGTGAAGTGTGGCGTGGGAAGTGGCGCGGGGAGGATGTGGCAGTGAAGATATTCTCCTCGAGAGATGAGAGGTCATGGTTCCGGGAAGCAGAGATTTATCAGACCATCATGCTGAGGCATGAGAACATCTTGGGCTTCGTAGCTGCTGACAACAAAGGCACGGCTGCCATTTCTGAGAATAGCACACTCTCTTTATCTCTTGGTGACTGTATACAAAGAAAGCTCTGTGATTCTCGTATGTGCAGGTGCTCCACATGTGTGTAAACAGTGTTGTTGTGTGCAGATAATGGCTCGTGGACCCAGCTGTGGCTGGTCTCGGAGTACCATGAGCATGGCTCCCTGTTCGACTACCTAAACAGGTACACTGTCTCTGTGGAAGGCATGGTCATCCTGGCATCCTCCATTGCTAGTGGCCTGGCACATCTCCACATGGAAATAATAGGCACTCAGGGTAAGACTCTAAGAAGGTGGATTTAGGCTTAGGGCTGGTTCATAGTCTACGCAAGCTACGCGGACGCATCGAGCTACGCCATATGTGCATAGAGGAATTACTGTCATGGAAAACTGTTATAGTACATGTATCATTACACAATAGTGTCCTTCCCTAAAGAGGGTGTACAGTATCCTGTTTAACCTGCTGCTTTTCAGGGAAGCCTGCGATTGCCCACAGAGATATAAAGTCTAAGAATGTTCTGGTGAAGAGGAATGGCACAGCAGTCATCGCTGACCTGGGACTGGCAGTGAAGCACGACTCCAGCACCAACACCATAGATATACCGTCCAACCACAGAGTTGGAACCAAGAGGTAGAATGGAGCTATTATTAGCACTAATGTAGATATGTACTGTATATTTGCAAACAAGGAAGATATAACACTTAAAAAATAAAACACAAATATTACTGTTGCAAAGTTGGACAGGGTTTGAAAGCCTGAGGTCTTTAAATGCACACTTTGAAGCTTATTGCATGCTAGCGGAGGTCACTAGCATAAACAAGAACTTCATTGTTTCATATCTGAGAAAGATGTAAGGCTTTACAAAGATGGCTGATGATAACAAGGCCTTATTTTTTGTGGTAATGGAAGCCTTTGGGAGTTAATGTGATGTAAGTTTAAGATGTGGTAGGAGTAGGGGACTTATTAGTTTTAAGTTTTTTTTTTCTTTCTTCAATAGTGTGCACAGCTTTTGCAATTGTGCCTACTTTCAAATAATTTGTTTTAAATGGGAAAAAAATTATTAATTAAATTTAAATAAATAAATAAATAAATACAACTTTTATTTAGACCACCCCTTGTCATGAGTAGATTTGACTGTTTTGTTACAGATATAGTTTTGTTGATGAATTATTCTAGTATGGGAAGCTATGACACTGAGATGATGATCATGAAAAATCACAATAGTTAACCATCTATTAGGCTTCATCACAGCACACAATTTCACTGTATTAAATATATTAAGATTACTGTTTAAATAAACTATTTAAATTATTATTATGATTTATAAAAATTTTAATTATATATTGTTTAATCTTTCTCATGTACCTTTGTAAAACCTCCCGGTGCCCATACTGTAGGTACCCAGCTACCCACATTTGAGAAACACTGCACTGGACCCATTGGCCTTCTGCTATTCTTAGCTGTGTTTGTTACTGATGTTGTGATGTGACATCAGCGGTTGCCAAGGCCACAAAATCGAGCTTGACGACAGAAGACATAAAACCACGATACCATATACACCTGTCTGTCTGCTGTTATAATGCATTGGGCTTACCTATTTCATTATAGTCTTTCCTTTTAACAGAGCCTAAACATAATGACAACATTGCACTATATTTTTCCACTGTATGCTCTGGTGCAGAACCACAATTTCATTATAGTATTGTTAATAATATTATATGTTGCAATGTTGAAACTAAAGGACACATAGACATTGCTTTAATTTTGGGGTTTGACGAGTGAATAGCCACCAGTGAGCTTGTTTACAAGGTGAAACCGGTGTTTAACGCGTTTGTTAGCTCAGGAGTTTTTTTTTCAAGGTAATAAATTATCAGAGTAACCTTACAGGAAAATAATGTGAAATTTCTGCTCTTTTTTAATATTTCTATTTATGTCAATTTATTTACCACTGTATGTTCAGCTACCTTTTCTGTTTTTATATAGTATACACCCATACATCTATTTTATTAAACTGCAAATTATTATGCTGCACATGTAAACATATCTCATATAAGTTGACAGAAATTGTCCATTAACTTAAATTTAGTGCTTTCCAATCCAATTTAAAGGTATAGTAACTAAGCGATTGTTATATAATACACTTTTTGTCAAATTCACAAATTATCTCCTCTCAATCTTACTGTTTGCTGTGCGTGCTGAAAACATAACCAGGTACTTCTACACCGCCCAGGCTCCGTAAATAGGAAATAGGAACACAAACAAAGTGGCGAACACAGCTTACAACAACAATATCCAAGTCTTCACAAGGCATTTCCAATGTGGAGCTTCTGATGGAGTACCCTATGTCATTGGGAAAGGTGTTTTTGTTTTGATTTGAGTTTGAAGTTAGCAAGCTTTCCTGAGAAAACACTTTACTTTACCTTACACTTTAACTTTAAGTTTTTTGCATTTGCTCCTGATTAATCATGACAATTAATGTGCATTTACAATTAAAAGCCCTGAAGCTTATGACAAAGCCCTGCATTGAGAGATGAGAAACTTGGTCTATGAGAAAAATATAAAATAGTTGGTAGTAAACAAGCTTGTTTGATTTAATTAGACCTTGATGAGTGTGTCCTGTGCAGGTACATGGCTCCAGAGATCTTGGATGAGACAATCAATATGAACAGCTTTGAGTCATTCAAGCGGGCGGATATCTACTCTCTGGGCCTGGTATTCTGGGAACTGGCTCGCAGATGCTCAGTCAGGGGTACCTTAACCCATACATACACACTTGAGTACACACACACGCTAGCATGCTTATGTTAATATTCACAGATATATAATTTGATCATGGTAATTTGTTCTCTTAAAATGTTATTGCACTTATCCTTTACGGTTACTTACTAGTTTTTTGTGTTGACAGGACTCAACGAGGATTTTCAGCTGCCTTATTATGACCTGGTGCCTTCAGATCCCTCCATCGAGGATATGAGAAAGGTGGTCTGTGATCAGAAACTTAGACCCAACATTCCTAACCAGTGGCAAAGCTGTGAGGTGACTGAATAATAATAATAATAATATTATTTACTGAAAATATATTTTCAATAAAGTTTATTAGGGTCAATAAAACTATTAGGTATGCAAGTTAAATTGAGCTCATAGGCTTGTTTAGCCCAAAGGTACTATCAAACTCTATTCAGAAATGTGTGAAAGCTGTGGCTGTCTCAAAACGTCTGTGTTACCTACACTACACCTACCTACTGAAACAGGAAAAAGCACTAATTTATAGTAGTATGTAGTGCCTTTTTAATAAAGGCACTACATTTTTGAGTTTTCTCCTTAAATCAATGAGTAAGCAGTAGTATGCAGGTTTTCAGTGTCTTGCTCAGAAATAACAACAGAACAAAAAACTTGACATTGTCAGTGTGAAGACTGAAGATTACCAGCCAAATATATTGTGTACATCATCAACTAGTCTCTATAGCTAGCTATAAGAATCTCTTTCTGATTAACTAGGCTCTGCGTGTGATGGGAAAGCTTATGAGAGAGTGTTGGTATGGCAACGATGCTGCTCGACTTACCGCCCTGCGGGTCAAGAAGACCATCTCCCAGGTGACTGTCATCAAAGACATCAAGGATTAGCTAGATTTGCGCCTGCGCAGATCAACTCTGGTGCTGGCAGTGTGACTGATTAACTGACTTTAGGTCGATCAAACTGCCGCACTCTCATGACATGATCAGGTTTGCTGTTGGTGCCAAACAATTGCCGGAAGTGTTTAGGCAGTCTAGCCTCATATTTGTTTGGTAAACTGCCCAACTATGACTGAACTTTGGCAAGAGATGCCATGAAAAGTGTGATTATACAATGCAAGTAGAGATTATTTTGCTACCTCATACATTCAAGTGCCAAAATCCTGATATTGCACAATGATGTTTTGTGCCATATGTAGTTTTACTATAATATTGGCAATATGCTAAAATATCTTCATGAAGAATAGTCTACTGAGTAGAACACCCGTACTGCTTCGCCTGATTCCTGGACACACATGGACACGTGGGTTGGCCATCATTCTAATGACATGTTCTGATTTTATTAAGAGAAGTGTACTTACTAATTAGACTACAGCTGCCCATGCTAATGTATTTTTTTGTAAACAAAAGCCTTGAACTGATTAAATACAACACCTTACTGAAATACCTAAATGCGAAATGCGGTGACACATTATATACAATATATGTATATTTTCTATTTATGCTGTTACACTCTTAATTATATTTATTCACACTGGATCTCTACAAATACAGTATATATAAAAATACTACACCATGCACACACTTTTATCAACAGACAAATTTAATCAACATTTCAATAACAATTAATTTGAGGAAATTTAATTTTATGATTTAATTTCTGTACTTGCTTGTAAGTTGTGTATCACTATTAGTGTGTTTTTCTTAGGAGATAGACGTGTGTCCACGTGTGCGTAAAATGCTTGTACCATGTTGCGTTTGTCACTGTACACTGTGTTTCATGTGATGTGACGCATTGTTTATTCAATGTGTTCTTTAAATGGGTGCTGTAAAGAGAAACATTCAGGATTTATATCCAGCAAGAGGTTGTAGTTTCATGTATTCTAGGTTGACTTTTACTTTTGTTTAATAGCTATTAATCTGAATAGGCAACTTCTGCAGCCTGTCGTGGCATAAACAACTTCTACACTGAATTAATTTTATTGTTAAGGATTGGGTATTATTGGTCAATAAACACACACGAAATGTAGCATCAGTGATGTTATGCATTTAAAATATATAGGCCAACATAGCTTAGGTTATTTTTAAATGATTTCTATAGAAAGCTAAACTGAAGCAGAATGAAATAGATTTGCATGTACAGGCAAACCTTAACAGTTAAATAATACACTGCAATATCATTGCATAATGTGAACTTGGCAAGTTTGATGGTATTTCATTTATCATTTATTTTTTACAAATGCACCCACTTAAGTTAAATTCAAAACAATCACATTCCCATATTAGATGAATATGTATTCATTACTAAGACACCATTGGTTCAGTCCAGAGTGTTTCAGAATGTACAACCATAATTGCAGTTTGCTATGCTATGTTACTACACTATGAGGACATTGTGTCCAAAGTGTTGTTTATGTTGAGCTAAAATGTTAAGGCACATTTAGCTCCAATGTTGAGTAATGTTCCATAGAGAAACATGAGAAATGTAGACCTTTTTTAATTATTATTTAAGAATGAACAAGCATCCAAAGAGAACATAATACTCGTGTGAAATTTCTGACTGGAGGTCTGTACACATCATCTTAAAACTGCCCGACCATTGAATGTACTATTACTTTATAAATAGATGTTGAATTTAAAAAAAAAATCTGAATTGTAAAGGAAATGTCCATCTAATTACATGCTTAATGTAAATACTGTTTTGTGCTTGTGTCTCGTGCTCGTACAATATTGTCTTTCTGCACTATTTATTGAATACAAATATGTATATCAGTTGGTCAATAAAACATTTCCAAATATATGTTTTTACGGTATAGTATCTGCTTTTGTTCATTCATCTTGTTCTTGAAAATAGTTTTCTCATAGTCTCATGTAAAATGAGACATTACTAATGTCATCATGAAAGAATATCAGCATGATTATATGCAAACGAAAAACATTTCTAAGTGCAAGTAAACATTAATAATCTTTTAGTATCATCACCTATCTGCTCTGACTAACTGCCACTCTCGGTTTCGCTGCTCTATTTGTGTACATTTCCCATATACTTGCTGTGTTTTATAGACCAAGGAAATAAAACTGCACTGCCATTCCTACTTAAATGAGTCAGGCTTAACAATTTGTGGTTTTGAACTTTAACGGCTTTTGCTGTTTTGTAAAATGAATGGTGGCCATACTGTGTCAGCCACAGGGATAGAGGTGAAAAGTTCCCCACATCAAACTACCTGGTTTCCCGAAATGAATAAATGTATTTTAATGAAGTTGCATTTTATAATGGGAACTTCTGTGTCTTCAGTGACATAAATTACAACTTTTAAAGTATTTTATTAGCATTTAAAGGAGTCATTTCATGCTCCTTTTCACTTGTTGCACAGTTCCTTGATTTCTCAATGCAATGTAGTTGACAAGGTTAGTTGAAAATACCACAGTTTATGTGGAAGAGCACATCATACAACAACTCTTTATATAATGGTCTGATTTCAGTGACTGTTGATTTAAATTTAACAAGTCACTGCCCACCCCGCCCCGACTTCCATGTAGCTGTGTTGACGTGAGGCTGCGACTGTTTTACTGCTAGTACCGGTGCTGGCTACTCAAACGCGGTTTGAAAAGTTTTATGGGTTTTGGACCACATGGTTTAATTTCAGCAGTGTTTTCAAGGTGTTAATATTGCACATGAATTCCTCCTCGCCGTCCAAACTACAGTAAAGGATACAGGCGGCAGAATGTAGTTCATTGTGGTTTGTGTTAACAACACAGCAGCAGCTTGGTCACACAGCCCTGTGTAGGAACAGTGTTAAGTTTTGATAACCAGCCATGTATCTACTAAGCACATTGTTTCATGAATGAAGGTAAAATTATATCATAGCACAACATCGCAGCCATCCTTGCCCGCTAAATAGCCATGTACGCATAAGCACGTATTACTTAATGAATAAAGGGTTACATAGCATGAAACCGCAGCCGTTCTTGCCGCTACAGGGCTATGATAGATATGCTAGCTGCTAGCAACAACACAAAGTGAAACAAGAAACGTTAAAATTAAACAGACATATTCTTCGTTTAATCTTTGTTATTATCATGGACGTAACGTTAAATGTTTTGTATGATATGACTGATCACTGACCCAGATAAAAACATTACTAGCGGTACCAAAAACGGCAATCCTTTTCTGGCAGGGGATACAATTTCGGTATGACACGCGAGTACATCTTTATCAATGAGCAATGTTTACTTTAAGTAAATCAACACAACATTATTTAAGCAGCCTATTTCTAATCCGTTTATGGTTTCTGAACAATAGCCTATATTAATCTTATGTAGTTTTTGGTGTGCACATCACTCTTGATAATATGCCTGTCTTGCACTTAACTTGTTTATGCTATGGTGCAGTTACTGTATCAAAAATAGATTTACAGATTTGGTCATCTGGAAATGTTGAACATTAAACTTTTACTTACAGTTTGTGTACTGGCGATCAACATGAGTTCCTTGCCTTGCATATTTTGCTACTACATAGCTGGCCATATCCTCATAGGGGCATTACCAAACAAACTGCAGTAATCTACGCAACATACTGTATGCATGTTTCTCTCATTCGCCTGTCTCCCCGCCACTCTCCCTTTTTTTAGCTAATACATACCAGAAAGCTAACAGTCCACTTTGAAAGACTTACTACTTTGTGTCACATCAACATTGCTAATTCCAAAAACAACTAGAAATACCTGGGTTTCATGAAATGGGTCCTTTTAAAGATAACAGATTTGAATATGTGATTGTACAGCTTCAGACTTTTGAGGAAGATACAGTAACAGTGTGAGACCTATTTTAGTCCAACAAAAACATCACTTAACGCTCCAAAAAACACATTTGCACATTTCTATTTTTAAGACTACATTTACATAGCCAATAGGATAGTCTTGCCATTGATAGTAAATGTGTTTTTTTGAAACATTTGTAAATGTGTATATTGGAGAGCTAAGTGATGTATATTTATCACCTCGGGTCTTACAAATAATTAACAGTGAAATGTGTAGGCTATGGTGTGTCATTGTGTGAAAGGAAATGGTAGCAGGGTTATGGGCATTGCTTAAGGGTTACACGTCTACACTGTATCATATGGGGAAAGCCTGTTACGGTCTCAGTCAACTGACTGCATGTAGTGGTTAGAAATGTTGTCAATTAGGAAACATACCCACAAATGATTATTAGGTTAATGGGACTACAATTACAATTTTGCAGCGACGTACAGAAAGAAACATTTTAGTTTGTATGAATTATTAATAAGTACAACATATTACGGAGAAGGTAGGAGTTTGAGCAGCTTGCACAATTCTATAGGTAATCTGTGGATGGAACACACAGCCTTAAGTCTGGGAGTCGACAACACTATAACCATTAGACTATCTTGCTTTTTTAAATACTTTTTCTACAGATCAAAGTCAGATGGTATACAATGAGGCTCCATTGGACCGTGGGTTCATTTTCTTAAAGCCGTCACCTATGTATTTTCATGTCCCCTGAGTGCGGGCCTTTTGATCCAACTGTGTCTGATGCCTTTAACCCAATGACCCATGCTGTCTGTCTAGAGAGTGTGTGTGTCAGTGGCTCTGGGCTGCATCAGCCTTTTGTTCACCCTCTACAGACAAGTCTCCCTGGCTGACAGAGCAGAGGGCTGTAAGGCTTAGGTTAGGAAGGCCTGCCTATTGAGAAACTGTCGAAGCTGGATGCAGCTGCCACTGCAACAGAGGACCACAGAGGTGGCAGTTCCTCATGCATTGCTGATTTCTGACAGACCATAAATCGAATTGCAAAGACTGTGAGAAGAAAGCGACTGGTTAAGGGGAGTGGGGAAAGGCTTAAGCAGATTCCGTTCCCATTCACAGCAGCGGGCCAGCTCTTAGCAATAAGGAAAGGGAGTGAAAAAGGTGGTAAAATAGGCGAATAACCTGTGTAAGTGAGTGTGACTGTGATGTGCAGATGCAGGTTTACCACAGCCTTTATCACATGATGTGGCTTTCCGCTGTGACACGTTTATTTGCAGCTACACAGGAAGGCAAGGTCCACACCATCTATTGAAGGCAGAGATGTAACAGTACTTTGAAGAGAGCCTAACCATGCAGTGCAACATGAACGTCAATGGACTGGAGTGCCAGGACAGTTACATTCTAGATAATACTCTGCGAAAGAATAAAGTCCGACTGTGGTACCGGCGCTCGCTGAAGGGAAGTGCTGACAGGCCCCATCAGAACACAGCGACCCTTCCTAGGGGCTGGAAACAGGTGAGACATATATATTATATATATATAATTTTTGTGTGTGTATGTGTGTGTGTGGTATAATCATTGGGTTGTAAGAGGCACATTCTGACTGGATTTGTTTAACAAAATGCATCTGCAGCAAATACTTTAATCTTTTGAGTTATGCTTGTTTTATAGGATCAAAAGGTTTTTGAATATTAACAAAACACCACCACCTGTTAGTTGTCTGTATATCTACCTGTGTGTGGTTTTGGAAATATAGCCACAATATTGCTATTATTCTAAAGAATTATTTGTTTGTTTGCAGACCAAACCCATCTGCACCAACTCACTGGTAGACTACGCTGACCCTCAGAGGTAAATACAACACGAATTCCCTCAAAATGTAATTTGATATAATTAAATACAATTAAAAAACTATTTTGACATACGTTTATTCACACAGGACCACCATAATACTAGAGAAACAAGACAATGAGACGTTCGGATTTGAAATTCAGGTACAGTAACGTTCATGAAAACCGAATTTGCACAATGCTATCCTATGCAATGATGCTATGTAAATGAGTTACAGTAAATGACCCAATGCACTGATTAGGCTTCTCTTGTGATGGATGTGTGTGTTCTGTTGTAGACCTACGGGCTGCAGCTGAAGGACAGCTCAGCAGTGGAGATGTGCACGTTCGTGTGCAAGGTGCAGACAGACAGCGTGGCTGAGAACGCCAGTGTGACCGCTGGTGAGTGTTCACCCCACCTACGCTACCTAGATGGGGATGCTACATCCTCTGTTTAACCACCCAGCACAACACTCTACAGTTGACCTCACTAACGCTGTATAGCTCAGCACGCACAATCTATGTATCACATCCACAAAAGCAACCCAGCAAACAAACACCATAAACATGCACACATTTATGAAGGTGATAGTCCAATTAAACTAATTACACTACGTACAGTACAGTACAGTTTACACACACACACACATAAAGAAAAGAACGGCACACAATGCTGTTATTCTTACTGTGCCTTTGCCTTTTGCACATAGGTGATGTTATCATTACCATCAATGGGATGAGCATTGAAGGATTGTCTCATCAGAGTATAGTCAACCTGATTCGAGAATCCACCAACTTACTGAAGTGAGTAATTGTGATGACAACATCTAGCGTGCTGCCATCACTACGGTGCATGCGCCGCAGCCAATTGCTCCACTTTAAGGAAACTCGGTTGCAAGAGTAGCCTACAGTAGGTGAAGGGGTCAGAACTAATGTGCTCCTATCTGTTGACTGTTTCAGGATGGAGACTGTCTGCGGGACTATCGTGAAGCGCATTGAACTAGAGAAGAAAATGAGCCTTCTCAAGGTGTATATCCATTATTAAATGCACGTTTTGGCATTGACCTAGCTAGTATGAGATCTTCATTGCATTGCAGTCTTCAAGTCTGCCACAAATTTAAAAGGTCTCTCAGGGACACAATTAGCACATAATATCCTGCAGTCATTTGCAACAGACTGTATAATCAGTAATTCTTCAATAAATCCCGTCTCAGTAAAATAGGAAACAGCAAGCCCCAGATGCATTACACCTTTACACGATCTACAGTAGTATCATTACACCATTTATAGGTATTTAAAACCTCATAAGTTGGAGCTGCCAGTTATCAGCTCTGCCCCCTCTGACCGATGAACTTGAAGATTTTTCAAAATGTAACCGCAATTTTTTTGTCCTTACAGCAAACACTACGAGAGAAATGGGTGGAGTTGCACGCACTAACAGCACAGGAAAAAAGCCTGCTGAGAGGTAAAGGCTTTTTGCCCAGCTGTCAAACCACAGCACTTCCTTTCTCACACCAGTTTTCAGTCATTTTTGTGAGACGTACGAATGTTTTATGCGACCTGAAGTGAAACAGAAAAAAAAAATAAAAAAAAGGTGAAATACACACATTGGGTTCCCCTCAGAAAATAAGGCGAAAATTGTTGACATATTTCCTGTCAGGTCTCATAGACCTGCATGGATGACGTTGAGGGCTTATGATTTACATCAGCCACATCCGCTAGTTAGATAGAGATTGTAATTATCTGGAAGTAAATGGCGTTGAACGATTGCTGTCTGCACTGACATAAACTTCCTTGCCCCTAATAGCAGGGGATTTCACGAAAGATACATAGTGTTGTGCTTGAACATTTTACACCGTCAAAACAAGTATTTGTGGATCATGGGTCAAAACGTTTAGCAAACAAAGCCTAAGAGACATCTCCCTCCCTTGTGTTTTAGATAACTGGAATGACAGCGCCGTGACTTCGTCCATAGAGTCGGCGGAGAGCCGCATGGGCCGCGGCCTGCGTTTCTCCAGCGGCAGCAGTTACAGGAGTGTGATGACCGAGGACAGCGACCAGGCCAGCGTGTTCGATGACGTGAGCTCTCCCAGCCCCTTCAGTGCAGCCAGCGCCACAGATGACAGCTGCTTCTTCTCCTCTTCACAAGACAGAACAGATGAGCCACACCAGGAAGGCTCCAGGAGCTTGTCCACCAGCTATAGTAATAACCCTCACCACACCAGCCGCAATCGCAGCTCCAGCGTGGTCGGCAGCAGTAGCTCCCTCTCACCAACCTGGGAGGAAACCCGGGCCTCCGCCTTGTTCGGTACCCTCCCCAGGAAAGCAAGGAGATCCAGCGTTCGCAAACACATTCTAAGATTAATCCCTGCTTTCAACCGATCTGTTGAAGAAGAAGGGCTGGGACAAAGCACAACACAGAAGGCGGCGGAGCCCTTTTAGGACTATTGTTAGTATTTCAATAATCCTGTGTGTACTGAAGAAGGTTCATGTTTACACAGAAACGACGACAGGTCAAAAATAATGAACCTTGAGCTTTTGACCAAACAAGGAGCTGACATGTGAAGCTGAGCTTCAGAACCCATGTCAGCCCAACCCTGTGAAATGGAGGACTGGATTGATTGGTTGAAACCTGACCGGTTATGCATATACTGTAAAATGTGATGAATGTAGCTTACTTGGCAGAAAGTAACCACAAAAGGCTTTTGATTTGCCATGAAAAAGAAATAGCATTACCTAAGATAACTGCTAAAATATCTGTATTTCTAAACCATTAATGTTTTATATGATGAAACTGTTCAAAGGCATTACTGACTAACCTGCAAAGTTGTCACGTTTATTGTACAGTATAGGTGCTCTGTTTTACCGCACTAGCTGCTCAGTTCAAAACAGGATGTGGGAACCATAATGCCAACTTTCATTTCTAAAACCATTATCATACTTACACAATCTACTTTTTGTGTTTAGAAACCAAAAGTTTTCCTAATAGCATTAAGGTGTCAAAAGGTGTATTTAAAGTTTAAAACAAAACTTTGTGCTATTCTAAATAAAACATTTGTTTTACTGCATTTAATTCTTACTGTATGTTGCTCATAGTAAGATTGCTTTTAAAGACATTTTATGCAAATAAAAGTAGATACTGTAATACGTTTTTCCTTTCCCATTAGTTTTTTTTAGTTCTGACCAGCAGATGGCGATGCATACTCAATCCAAGGTTACAGTTCCAACTGGAAATGTTTGGGTCAACTGAACCAAACAAAAATATTACACTTAAAATTAATAGTGTGAGCGTTTCAGTTCTGTAAGGGTAGGAGTAGAGAGGACTGCAGACTGCTCTCTAGGCTCACACGCGCATGCTTTATTAAACAAAACACTTTGTAACATTAGTTTCAGACTACTACTGTACTAATGTACAATACTGTAATGTGTATATTCACTTATTTGTGTAAACAAAGATTAAGAGGAAAAAGGCTATTCCATATTATAGATTATTATCCTATGTGGTCCTTACCAAAACTACAATATTTGGAGACATATTTAAACAAGAAGCAGCACATATTCTTTATTGACTCAATGTGTTGAATGCCTACTGCTGATAGCATCTCAAGGGACATAGTGTGTGCATACGTGAGTGAGTGAATGAATTAATGCCAGGTAATCAACCAACCAATCAACAGAACGGTTTTCTTAGAAATGATACACAAAGTTTTTAGGAAAAATTATCACCTATTTTATATACAAAGATAGGACATTGTAAGCTACACCCTATATTTTAAAATGAATATTCAGATAAAGACACAATTACAATTTAAAATGTTTAACACAGAACCACCCCAGGACATCATCAGGTATTTTCGTTTTTAGTTAATATAAAAAAAAAAAAAAAAAAAAACTCCTAGCTCAAACTAGCTTGCATTGAAATAAAACCTTCATCTTGTGTCATGTTAACACTAAGAAGGTGGTCACCCAAAAAAGACTGAAGAACCAGTACAATCACTGTTTGTGTTTGCCACATCCACAAAGGCCCTTTAGAGGCCCCACAACAAAACCCTTGTTCTTCAGTGGCTCAACGCGTACACAGAATTGCATGGCACCCAAGCACAGAGAGCTTGAACACTTTAATGCAGGGTGGCAATTTTTTCACTCTCTGGGGGGGAAACATTTTTTTTATTTTCATTGGATACTTTGAATTAAACACAAGCGTGTCTCACTCAGATACAAGGATCTGCAAAAAGCCCATTGAAAACCACAAACGGAGCAAGCAACTTTGTAAAACAGCATTACAAGGATGGACAATGACAATAACGTGCTTCCACTAAAAGACGTGGATGTGGCCATAGATGAAGATGCAAAGGGCCATCACCTTACGGAGATCATCGGTAAGATCAACCTGGGTGTCCCTGACATCCCAGAAGAGGCTGTGGACACTTCTGCTTCAGCAGCGGAGGATGATGACTCTGTGTTCTATGACAATGAGGACCAGGACACGAAAGATCGCTGTAACCTCTTTTGCAACAGAAGGTTTGGGGACATTGAGTTTGGAGCTCCTCATCCACAAAACAACATGGGGACAGAACCCACATCCAACAAGGATCCCACAGGGGTACAAACATATCCCGGAAAACACCAAACACAACCTGCAAACCAACCACAGGGAGCGTCAGGCACCACGGACCCAGGCCCTAATGTAGCCCCAGAGCCCGAGATCTACCGCGGAGGCTCTCCTGTATTACTTGACACACTAACAGAGTTCCAAACACCATGTACATCAGAGAAAGGTAAGAGCTAGATAATGCAGGACGGTTTATAAAAAGCTAATGAATTAAACAGTTGTAATTCATTAATATGTTTGATTTTTATGTGGTTATATTAACGTGGGAGAAGACTGGGCGCTATCACATCTGCAGCAGACAGAATCACACGCCCCTCGGATTGAAGCCTCCGACATCACTGAAGAGGACGGAGACAGTAACCCAAAGGGAGAGACGGAAGCCACAGGCCAGATGTCAAGTGATGAACTTCAGATATTCGGTGAGAGCCATGACGATGAGCAAGCATATGGAGAACGGCAGCATAGTGATAACCCCACTCAGGACTCCGGGATGGTCACGTCTGGTCCGAAAGAATCTTTCAACCACCACAGATCGTCCAAATACAACACGGTTTCCTACCGCAACATTCGCAGAGGCAACACGCGTCAGAAGATACAGGACTTTGAGTCTATAATTAACTTATAAACGCATACATTTTACTATACCTGGACATGGTCCATTATTCACTGATTACATTTGTATTAATAGAATAATAAGCAGGGTTGTATATTTCATAAGTACAAATATATTTGGTACATGTGTTATGAAACAAGCTCTAACATAGCGCAGTGAGTCCCGGCACATAAGACAATTACTGACTTGAACGCGAAGAATACTATTATACCATTTGTATACTGTATATTTACCAGTCGGCCTAAATGAGAAGAGAAAGCCCAGAAATACTATATTTGCATTTATTATAAATGTAGATATGGTATAGCACACATTTTAGCAATTTAATTCATAGGGACTGGGGTCTTATCTCCTTAGTTAATATGACGACATATGGTTGATAGCTTTAAGGCTCTCAGTGCTTTGGAACCCTGGTTCATACCCAATGCAACAGTACAGTACATACCCAATGTAACCACAAGCATTAGTATTTTACAAACTAAAACGACTTGTGACATTCTACTATGCACTATATTCACTGTGCCATTGTCAGCACTGCATACATGTATAAATCCTAAATAATATCTCGAGAAGTACAGTCTATCGCTGGCATTAAATAAACTGAAAGAAAAGAAAAAAAATACAGCCCATGAATTCCTCTTTATTTGTAGCGTACAGTGGGATGATTAATGTTTTTTAAAAATAGTATTAAATAATTTATTGGAATTCATACCACCATATCAAAATACAACATAGGCACCAAACAAAATGAAACTTACAGAGAAATTACAACTGCAGAGGGAAACATGTCTAAATAAGTATTACATTTGAGAAAGCTTATGACACACTGCATGCATTTTAAATGTACCCCTAAATCATTCCAAGCAGTGAATATAGTGAGAAATACATATGTACATTATATTTCAATGAGTCTGGGACGTGGCACTTGAAGATTTCATGTACGCAACGCTGGTAATACATCTATCTAATAGTGTGTCTTTGGAGGTCACCTGGCATACTTGTAACATAGCAGAATTTTTATACCATGACAGTAAAACGTAAACAGTGAACTCTCGATATATAACTCAGCACCTAATCAGCACCTAATCGGTGTTCAGGTGGGTATTAACAGAAATGAAAGGTCTGTTCTGAAACTCTTGTTGTGATTGGTTGACGATGGTCCAATCGCCTGGTAACAATCTCACGCCTATATGCAGGACTGACTGAATAAAGTTTACAGACTGATATGCAGTAAAACAAATCAAGATGTATTACCATACTAGTAATCAGCCTTTCTTCACGCTGACCCTAATAACAGAGTCATTCTCTACAGAATAGGGAAGACAACATTGCACAACCTCTGCCACAGCAGCTTAGCGTTAGCATTAAACGGTCATCGCGTTAGCATTAAATGGTACCGTCATCCCAAAATACTTCTCCATCTTCCAATAGTCCTATACTGTTGCTGTTCCGCAGACAGTGCTGTAGTTTAAGTCACTGGGAGTGTTGAGTGCACATTTGTGTCATCACTTGGCATAGTAGTGTGTGAACTGCCACTTCTGGAAGGCGTTGTTGGGCTCACACTCACCGAGATGGACGGAAATTCCTTGACGTCCACCTTCCAGGCACATTTGAGTGGACTCCGCAAGGAGGTGCTCTCCCTGGGTTTAAACAAATAAGAATATTTCATTAACGTATGGCTTTATCCTTACATTATATATATTTAACTACTGGGCGGTAACAGGTGATTGATAGAATACAGATGAAGTGTCGAGGTGACCCTGAGCGAGACACCTAAACCCTAAACGCTCCCGTAGTTAGATGGCGTCTTGCATGGCTAACACCACCATCAAATTATGAATGTGTGTGTGAACGGGTGAATGTGAGGGTATATTGTAAAGCGCTTGAGTGGCCAGAAGGTTGGAAAATAACTATATAAATGCATTCCATTTACCATTAATTGCATTTTGCTTTTGTACTATTGCTATTGTACACAATACATATTCACTTGGTGCTATCCATGACTGCAAGAGGCAATGTTAATGTGGGGCAGACCCCGGTTAACAGAGTACACTGGCCATAAGTGTGTATTTTGTCCAGTTCACATTAACATACAATTATGGTGCGGTGCTACTTCTAGTGAAAAGAGAAGTTGAGTTTCTTCTCACCACCAAAGAATTTTGTGGTAATTCGAGGCATATTTTAGACTCTACAAATGACTTAGCATACATTTAAAAATACCTTGCTGAAAACAGAAGTTGTGAATAAAATGCTTATTTATGCTAGCTATTACATACCATCTTCACTTTTAATCCAAACCTACAGAGATTGTGTACTGAAACATTAAGATGAAATAACAAAACAAACCTACCAGGGCTGAATTGGAGGCCTTGTGGAACCAGCGAAGGCTGGGCTTGGCTTTATCACACAGCTCAAGAACTAGGTCTGCATCTGTGCCCTGAGGAACGACGCATAAATCTTTCTGCTGAATGTGCCTCAGCCAGGTATAATTAAAATGCTGACTCTGCATTTTGGAGAGAAAGAGTTAGTGACAGGCATACAATTAGGCTTCATGGTTTTTCTTTCTATGCAAGACTTAGGGAAAGACCATGTTTTCAATGTCTTGTTTTTAAACTTTATCCTGTCTTACTATTAGATTCTAACAATTAAGTATATTTCTCAAATTGTTGTAGTATTTGTTGGCTTTGACCATATATCTGGTGCTACTATATTACCGTCCAAGCATAATACAGCACACAAGCATGCATTAGAGATTTAGAACAAATTAAGATCCTTAAAACCTGTTGTGAACAAGTGTTGTGTACCTTCTTGCTGAGATTACACATCTCAAAAGAAAGAGATCTGTTCTGCAAAGCAAGACATTTTCTCAAGCCACGATTGAAGACCTTAAGGAATTAAAACAAAAAAGACCAGACATCAAAATCCCAGCTGGAAAAGCACAAGAAAAAGCATTTGTTTACTCCTTGGTATGTCACATGGCAGAAGACCAGCCTTGTTTTCACATCTCCTGACAGCAAGTTGTCACAAGCTTTAAGAGACAGGCAGCTATTCTTCGTACAATAGGAGCCAAATGACACCGTGTTGCTCAACAGACAACAACAGCTTCTCAGTAAGCCTACAATTGTGTTTTTATTTTATAGAAGAGGTTTTGGATGTACATCTATACATTACAGTGTTTTCTTATTCAGCACAAGTAACCTATCCTGTATAATATGAACTTATAAAGCAGTGTATTTATTGACCAGACATGGCCAACAAGAGAGCTGTAGTGTAGCATTTTAAATTATCCTTTGTCACTTCAAGTTGGGAGTTGAGCTGACTTTGTAGTTGGATAAAGTTTGTGTCAAGAAAATGGTATGTAATTACATGTTCCTGTGCATATAAGAAGAAAGAGTAAACAGAACCCTGGAAGTCACATCAAAAGTACCTGTACTCAAAAATAATTTGCTGTGACAAGCATCCATTCCACATACCAGGCCTTCAGCTTTGACTAAGGGGGCGTCCATATCTGGATAGATATTCTCCAGGTACCACTGGAAGCTTTTGCACTTGAGACTCTTCCTCAGTTCAATCTGCTCTGTGAGGTTGCCAATGTCAACGACAGCTCTGTCCAGCAGGTGGTGGTAACCGTTGCCATAGAAAATGTCCTTGTACTCATCTAGCCACACCTCCGCCACTCGGGCCAGGTTACGTTCCACTGTCTTCTGCCTATCCTTGGGGAATGTGTAAGGGTTCTTCCCGCGGAAAATGTGGCCCACCCTAGAGCAGGGAATTATCTCGATTTCCCCACCACACATCCAGATCTGTCCAAACAACAAACGTGTTAGTCATTACATTGATCTGCCAGGTCCGCTAATAAGCATCCGATCTCTATTTCAAGTAGCTTTATATGACTTTCTACCACTCTGTGTCACAGTAAGCACACCAGCATCTCAAACCAAAACAACAAATGCTTTGTGGGCCCCACCCACCCGCACGCCCCTGCACATGCCCCTGCACACGCCCCTGCACACGCCCCTGCACACGCCCCTGCACACGCCCCTGCACACGCCCCTGCACACGCCCCTGCACACACAGGGAGTGTCATTCATTCTCTGCTCAGGAAGCTATTACTCTATTATATCCTTACATTGAACTTGGTTGTTTGCTGCTCTATTAATGTCTAACATATTGTATAGACCACCTTTAAGCGATTGTTTTACCTTAAAGGAAATTTCCATGTTCTCTCCACCCCATACATCCAGTCCACTATCGTAGGTACCTAGTTCATAAAAGTACTTCTTGTCTATAGAGAAAAGGCCACCAGCCATAACAGGACACCTGCAAGGTTTAAAAAAAGTCAATGAGGAAAATTAAACTTCATAAAAGCCCTTAGTGAGAAGGCTGTGATTGGGTCATATTCAACATATTCAACAAGTGTATTTGTTGTATAATGGAGGCACCGTATGGGATCTGAGACAGTCATGTTATTCTTCTTGATGTATTCTCCCGTTAATGTGCTCCAGCCAAACACCAAAGGCCATTTAAAAATACCTCTTTGGAAGTTGTCAACCATCACGTAACTTAAAATACAATCACAGAAGCAGCGAGTCATTCATTGCAATAACCCTCCTCAATAAATATTTAATTTATTACAATTTCAGACATATTGCTCTACATGAATATGAATCTGTTCAATCACCTCATATCCTTGTCATTGATGACTTCAATAACTGGACAGGCAACTTTTTTCCTATCCACATATACTCTCTCCAGCAGCGGTTCCAGCCAACCCACATTACATTCAATGTGGGAGTCAAGAAACGTAAGGACTTCACCTATGAGGAAAGCAAACAAACTATTCCAGTATAACCAAGCCGCTACCCTTACACACAGGGATAAAAGTCTATTTACTTCTGCTATATACATCGTATAATCTACCTAGCCACAGCTTTATTAATATTATATATTGGAATAATATTGTACTGTAATACTATTCAACAAATCTTAAAACATATGTTACGTTTGTAGGTTTAATAAAGTAACTTCTTGCATTGGACACCAATATTGCTAAAAACAACATGCATGGAATGAGAAAATAATGAGATTCTGGAAAGGTTCAGCAGAGTTATCTTCCATGTGCTTACCTTTAGCCACGGCAGCTCCAGCCAGCCTGGCCCTGATAAGGCCTTGGCGCTCATTCAGACGAACAATGCGAACTTTGGGAAACTGGGCCATGTACACATCCAACTGCTCCTTAAGATAATCTGAGAAGGAGAGAGTATTCAAACTACTGCATATAAATGAAGAAAAATAACACAAAATGTGCAAACATAAGGCATCTTCACAATTTAAAAAACTCATAAAGCAACTAAAATGGTATTGTGAATGTAGGTAATATTATGCAGATGTTTGATAAAAACATGATGCAAACTGGAAGTGATTTTAGAGGCATAAACACCAGTGTTTGGCAAGTTACTCAGGAATTGTAAAAAAGTTACTAATTAATTATTACTCCTTCAAAAAGTTAGAATATTACTTTACTTATTACTGGGTATTAAACGTAGTAAGTTACGCTACTCATTACATTACTATATTTCTTTTACAATCACTACACTGCCTCTCCCCTTCTGAAAAATGACAACCTGTGTAGCCAGCTCATTTAAAAATTTAAGCCACATTATTAGAACAATAATGAACCTTAGGAGTCAACAATCAGCCAAAGTGAAAACATTGCAGCCTCTCAAACCGGATGATTGGACATGTTGGTTCAATTAGCCTACCCTAAGTTTGCTAGCAAAATAATAAAAGCAGTGGCAAGGAGAATAGGAAAAATATATTTTACAGTAAGTAAAAGTAAAATGTATTTATATAGCACATTTCACAGATAAAAATCACAAAGTGCTTCACAACTGTAGAATAAAATACAAC
>JAOEGT010091067.1:0-13994 GCA_025447795.1 Speoplatyrhinus poulsoni | reverse complement strand
GTATTGTTTTTACTCATTTTGTATTGTTTTTAATGACGGTGTAGTGTGAAGCACTTTGTGTTACATGAATTTGTACGAAAAGTGCTATATAAATAAAGATTGATTAAAAATCCTACAATGTGATTTTCTAGAATTTTTTTTTTTTTTTTCTTCTCATTTTGTCTCTCATAGTTGAAGTGCACCTATGATGAAAATTACAGGCCTCTCTCATCTTTCAAGACACTCAAGGACATCATACATTACAAATACAAAGACACATAAAACATTTGACTAAAGCAGCATACGTATTAGACAACAAGATACAAATACAAAAGTGTGAAAAGTAAAGGAGACTGAGCAGAGATTTTAAATAAAATGTGTTTGTTGTGGTCAAATATGGGAAGGTCAGTAATATTGGCAGGGGAATATAGTTATAGCCTACACATTATAACATAATCAGAGGCTGGGAGCCAGGCGTTCAAATTTTGTGTACACCAGGGGATGGGTACATTAACATGTGGCTTTTTGTCCAGTGGTGCGTGGTTTGGAAGAAGTAAACGATGCCAGGTGAGTATGTTGTTGCAAACTCGTGAACGAGTAGGGTCTAATTGTTAGAGAGGGAGTGGACGTCAATCGGATCCGCAAACAGGACCCGGCAAAGCACGCGATGCCAGTGGACCGTGGGATGAGGGCCGCGAGGGGCAACGAGCGAGGAGAGCTGCCGCGCGTTTCGGCGAGACAGACCCACTATAGACTCCGTCCGACCCCAGGGTCGACAAACAGAGCTGGGGGGCATGCGACAGGACCCCAACAGCAACAGCAACAGTAGCAGCTCATCCACAGTCCACACCTCAAACAGGGCCAATCCATAATGAAAAAAACGGTGCAAACTGCAGAGGGACACGACCGTCAACACCGATCCCAGCCCAGGCCATTGCACACATGGAGGGCAGACTGGCAGACGTTGTAGGCAGCAAAGTATGGCCGGAACGAGAGGAAGATGACCTCTGATGTAGGCTGTTGTATGTTGCCGTGCCTAATCGCCGACAAACATGCAAGCGATGTCCAGGTAGACAAAACACGCAGGCTTTCCCGTTCAACAGGCCGCCGGTGTCGTGCAACGGGCAGCTAGCTACCGACCACCGGTTCTCAGCACCTAGCTCAGTTGCTAGCAAGCACCTGGTTTTCCGTGGCTCCACTAATTGGAGTCGATTCGGGGATAAATGAAATCTCTAAAAACGTCTAACTTAACTTAATAAAAGAAAAGAAAAAATACTATAAAAAGGTTAAAGTATAAAAGATACAAGACACCAAAGAAGAAGCGGCTGCCAAGTGCGCCATGCGTTCTCCCCCTCGGTTTAAAAAATCTAAACTTATTTTAAGTGTGAGAACGTGCACAATTGGTGGCTGACTAAATACTTTTTTTGCCCCACTGTACCTTGCAGTGCAAGGTATGGTACGTGCTTAGAGGATTTTAAAATATATCCAGTAGAGGGCAGATCAGGGCCGAATCACCCCTGGCTGAAACTGGAATTTTTTACACTCGAATCAATAATATAATTGCGATTCGTCATATACTTTGATGATCGTGCCTTTGGCACGATCATGAGACACCACAATGTTGACTTTCCCTGCTACGCTGACGACACCCAGCTCTACATCTCTACCAAACCCACCTCAACGCTCCCCCCTCATCTCCCTCACCAACTGCCTTCAAGACATTCAGAGTTGGATGACACTAAACGCCCTCTAACTTAACAGCAATAAGACAGAGGTCCTGCCCATTGGCTCAAAACCTCTCTCCACACAACAAAACCCTAGCCTAAACATGGCTGGTCTTCCCATTCCACTGTCAACAACTGCCAAAAGCCTTGGTGTGAAATTTGATAACTCCCTATCATTTGAATCACACATCAAAACCATCACCCAGGCATCCTTCTTCCATCTCCGCTACACCCAGACCCTTATGACTCTCCTCCTCACATACAAGGCCCTTCACAATCTAGCTCCATCCTACCTCTCTGACCTTCTCCTTGCATATACTCCCTCCCAATCTCGTCGCTCCTCCTTTACAGGGCTTCTGGTCACCCCCCCATTCCTCCTCTCCACCATGGGGGCTTGGGCCTTCAGTTGTTCTTCCCCCCAGACTCTGGAACCCATGTTTCCTGCACATACGACATGCTACCACGGTTGCCTCTTTTGCTAAACTTCTGACCCATCTCAAAGTTGCCTATAACATTTAACCTTTTGTTCCACTGTCTTGTCTCCCCTGCCCTCCCAATAAGTTTTTATTATTACTTTATTTTGTCAGTATGGGAAGAGAATCATATTAGATCAGTGTCTCACAAACATGACCAAAGGTTTATAATGTCCTAATGAATTCCCCCCTAACCACAAATCTATAGTGACGTCTATGCTTATTGGCAATTGTAATGCCCACAGTATGTCCACCAAACAATTTAGTTTTTGTCTACAAGAACTTCAATTTCACATTTGGTTAAAAATACTTTTTTGGGAGTCTCTGATTTGTCTTCATTAAATGTATCAATAAATATTAATTCTGGGCGTTTCAGTGACAATTTCTAGGTGCTTGTGGGCGTTCATTGGGTGGGGCCAGACACTCATTAAAATTACTAAATTGTCCAGGCCATTGTTTTTGTTAAATTACCAGGCCAATAAACCTGCAGGATTCCCTTCATTTGGTACAGTAAATGTTAAGGGTCTCCCATGGAATGTAAATTAATGAATCTAGATTATTAGATTATAAATCTAAATGTGGATGGGGTGACAGAAAATTAGTGTAATGGAGTAATGGAAAGAATGATATATGCTTTGACAGGCCTGGTTAACCCTGGTCTTGTCTTGATAAGCACTGCACCCAGAAGACCAGGAACTTCATAGAGATCCCTAAATGAGAGAAACATGGCTAGGCTCTGTGCCTGTGCTATTTGTTGCATACACTTAGGCATCTGCTGGCACCCATGGAGGATGAAACACCAAGTTCATAACTGCCACAATATGAAAGATGAGCTATTGTACTAATCCCTTTTTCATCTTGTTAGCCAGCATCCTGTGGTAAGCAACATTATTGCCTTTTCAACCTCCTCTGTCTTCTCCACAGGGCGTGTCACAGAGGCATGGGTTTTTCATGAGCAAGCCTCTCCTTCATTCTGAGCACTTTCTTCACAGTAGTGGCTTTATTGTCTGAGAGATGCAAAGCGACGGGTTTATTTACTGAGAACACCAAGCGCGGTTCCCCTTGAGTTTTTACATTTGTTTGAGACTGGACCAAACAAGCACAGGCCTGGCACGTGGGCGAATGTGTTGTGTTTGTTTTGAGGCGAACGCTTTTCCGTCAAGAAAATTGTTCTTGTTGGAGGAGGATGAACATGCAATCCTCAATTTGTTTTCAAGGATGAATAGTCCCCTTAACATACAATGTAACTTTAAGCAGTAGACACAATTGAGGTTTTGAATGTCTTGCAGTGCAGTATGGGACTTTACAAATGACTGTTATGATACGGAGCTCCTAATGTGTACAATTATAATGATATCTTTCTAACGTCATACAATAATAGAAAACTGTGTAAGATCCAAATACATAATAAATATTCATTATGTTTTTAGCATACATATTTCTTTTTGAAACATTATTATTTGAAACATATTATTTATATGCTCAAGGTGTATTTTCAGATATTATTGTGTTGGATATCTACCATGAAAATGTCCCATACTGTAACTGTGTGGATATAGACAGCTTTTATTTTCACCTATACATGATCTCTATCTCTGATGTGTGATTATCTCTGTGTCTGAGAAAGTGTATGCTGTCTGAAATCATCTTATAATATCTATAATTTCCACTGTTCCACTTTCCTGCCTTGCTGCAACAACAATGCCTTCTTTTTTCTATTCATTGCATTTGAATATTCAATTTTCACCGTTATGTATTTATATTGTCTCGGTTTTCTGTTTGCCATTATTTATTTTTTCTGTTGTATTATGAATTTAGTATAATTCTTTTTAGCATCTGTTTATCTACTAGCATGCTAATATATAATTCAATATTTTGCTGTGCTCATCAAAACTAATCTAATATCACCTAATCTACCTACTCGAACGTGTTTCAAATTGTTTTGCATATCTGCTATCTACTGCATTGTGTGTGGGAAATTATCCATTTTAGGGGAAAACACATGAATAAAATATCTTATGATATACCTACAAAATGCTTTGGATCTCATGAATATACATGATTTCAAACAGATTTAAGATAATACGTATTTCGTTTAAATAGTTTCTGATATTATTTTACTACTTCTGCATGTACAGTAACAGAGCTACCCTATTCACATCAAACGCTAATATACAGTATTCCTTCAAGTACATACATCAACATTAGCTGGCTTAGACCACAACAATCCAAAGGCTGTTTTCTTCATTCCACACGCACTCTTATCACTTGCATGTAATGATGTTTTTCTGATTGCATTAGTGTTAGAAGAGGCTTGCTGGCTCACAGGCTAATTGCCAAATGTGATTGTTCCACTTTTCCTATTTTCTTTGAAGGCCTCACATCAAATGAATTCATCATGGGCAAATACCTTATTCGCAGGGCAAATAAGAATGATGCCACTGGCTCTGGACTGCCTTGACAGATGAAGACTTTTAAAAGCAAGGCTTTGTGGCTGTATTCATGTAATAAGGAGTCAATGACGGCTCCTGCTCAGGAAATTAGGGAGGGCTATTATTTTGGTGACCCATTCAAAAGCCTAGGTAAATTAAATGTATCTAAGTAAATAATTCTAGAGAGCTTGCAGATCAAAACAAAATGACCTCTTGCTTCTGTCAGAAGCTCTGCCCACCACACACTGAAAACACACAGAAAACTTACTATAGCTTTAAGTCAACTAGCTATTGTCACATTGCATTTAAGTTTTTCACCTCACTAGTGACATACCATTAGCCATGAATTCATAATATTCTGCTGATTCAGTTGTCATGTTTTTTAGGTGCAGCAAAATGTTCTCGCCCAATCTCTCTTACAGTACGGTAATAGCCTACCTAGTCTCTACGGCCACCTTGGTTCAAGTGAATGCAACATTTGGCTTCTGTTTGTGGTTATGGAAAAGCACAATTGCATACACACTAGACAATCCTACCAATTAATATTCTTATTAATATTATGATAATATAATATTACTTACTTCGCAAGTCATGCAGACAGAACGGATGAGACACATATTGTGCGGCGACGAACCATTCTAGGTCATGTTGTGTAGACAATGCACGTCACTGACAGAAACCTACGAACGTTTTGTATTACGTAAACACGTTAGTGCAAGCACTCCCGGGAGCCATAGAGAATGCATTTTTAGAAAAAAATATGAGCGTGGTCAGGATGATTTTCAGCTATATTGTAATCGCCCAAAAAGGGGCTGGAGGCTCTACGTACTGCACAGAACATCTTTGGCTTTTTCTCAGGATCACAGGGCCAATGACCTGGAGAATAAACTAACAAGACACACATATAATTTTGTTGCTTTGTTTCTTTAATTATTGCTCCCTTTGTTAGAATAAGTCTGATAGATATTAGCCGAAACAGCCTTGTGTGGTGACACTGTAATTTTATTCTCACACGTCTGCCCTTATAAAGGTGCTGCCAGATAATTGCTTCTTTAGAAACTCGAGAAGCCTATCTTCCTGCATAATTAATTTAGAGAAACACACGTTTGTCACATCTTGTGATGACTTATGAATACATAAACCCATTATCATTGGTTGATGGGATACTGATAATCTACTGAATCTACAAATGTACACAGTCACACCTCAATAAGCAAAAAAAAAAATCTAATAATAAGCAACTCTCTACTTTTGAATGATACATTGCATTGACCATTGTACCCCCAATCATTTTAGAATTTTTTGAATGTTTTGAAAGGGCCATAAAATGTAGTCTGGCTATGCCTGACAAATTGCTTTCAGATCACTTTTTGCTGAGATTATAGTCTGGAAACCCTGGTTGCTTTAGCGTTCACACAAAACGATGAAGTCAAGCATTAAATGGTGGTAGAGCTAGATGAAAGGATAAAAACAGATAGCAATGTTGGTTGGCTAAAGGCTGTTCAATAGTTCTAAAATGATGTATGCCCAGGAGGCAACTTTTAACACTTCCCAATAGAGCGTGGCCAGATCAAGACCTACATAGGGCTAAATAGAATGGGCTTTACCTTTGTTATGACACTGCCTAAATCTAATCTAAAATGGCATAATTTTTCCCACTGCTAACTTATGTCTGATTGAGTTGTGTTGCAAACATGAACAGCGAGCAAGGGCAGAAATGGAAGCTCTTATAACACAATCGAGGCGGATATTAATGTTTGCTTATTGTCTCCTGCTCTGGAATGGTGTATTTATCTTCCTCACATGTTACAGTCCTCTGTACTAGGATCCATGTGTATCCAGTATTTACATTGTTGTGTTTTGAAAAATGCTGATTCATTAATCATGAGGTCAAAGTCCTTTGTCTTGTGTGATTGGTGTATTTCCCATTATGCTCTGATGATGGCTGGAACATCTCAGAAAGTTCCTCAGTGTGCTCCTTATTTGTCTCGTCTGTGTCACAGGACAGTAATGTACAGCTGGTGATGGCACCTTCCATCAGTAGTATAATCAACTGACCTGTAGGTGGATGAAGGGTTGTGATAGAGTATAATAGTAATAATAATAGAGTTCAGGCCCATTAATCTTGTCTTGGGACTTCACCACGCACGCCGCACACACGACAACACTGACTGCACTAGGGTTCAGTAATGACAGACTTTGGGTCAATATGAACATCCTACTTTTGCTACTCATTTGAATAATGAGATAAATGTATTCTTAGTGTATTAATAATGATTGAATTAGCAGTTGTTCTAAGATAATTAAATTATTTTGTGTCCCCCTTGTAGTCGAAACCAACAATGAGCAGCTGGAAATCTATTCCATGTCTCTTATAAACTTATATATGGACCATATTTTAACGATCTAAGCGCGCGGTCTAAAGCGCAAGGTGCAAATTGGATTTAGGGTGTGTCCAAATGCAAGTTTGCTATTTTAACATCAGATAAACGGTCAGTGTGCCAGGCGCATGGTTCAAAAGCGTTGGATTTACTCTCTTCATGGGTGTGTTTTGGGTGTAACATATGATAAACCAGTCCGAGTGCCATCCCCTTTAAAAACCCAGGTGCACTTGAATCATAGGTGGATTGATATTATACCAGTGGGTTTGTGAAAGCATTGGAGCAGACCATCCAGACAGTAGCGAGATTCCTAAAATATGTTTGTGTAGGTTACACACTAATGATATTTAATATTGTACGCTATACATTAGTTATCCTTTGCATATTTGTGCTCTCCTACACATCCCTGTATTTGTAACAAGCAGAGTGTGTACACACATTGTCCACATGCCATAGGCGATACTATATTTATAATGCTCCTTGCGCTGACTTTAGACCAGTTTTTGCTGGTCATTCACTTTCCCCTGCCTCAAGATAGCAATGCGCTAGACCACACCTCATGTTTACACCAACACACCCACGGGTGCTAAAATGGGCGCCAGTGCATTTGCTATTTAGACAACGTGGGCGCTGGACAGGAAAATGGCGTTGGGCTGAAACTATCAAAGACGCTTGCGTTCCGGCTTTGCGCAGCATTGCTCCGGGTGTAAGATAGGACCCTATACAGTTCTCAATCCTGGCCTAAATCAAGGAGTGTGCCTTTAACATTGTGAAGATATATCATTGATAACAGGAGGGTAATAAGATACATTTTCCACAAGTACAATAAACCATTAACATCTGAATAACTATCAATGAGTCAGATTAACTTATTTGCTCTTCGATTTGCCTTCTCTGCTGTTCCACACCAATAAAACAAACATCAAATGCAGTTGTCAGCTTGGCTGAGCTCCGTCTTGTTAATGGCGAACATCTGCAATGAGCAGGAAGAAAAGAGCTTCTTTTCAGGTGAAAATATCAGTGTGCTGGCTCCTCTTTACTCTTTTCTTTTCCTTCAGCCGCTTCCATTGTAAGCCTTTGACTACATACTTGTAGAACGGTTGCGTCTGTCCAGAGGCCTAGCGCGACCATTGTCCCGACCTTCACGATGATCACGTCTGGCATCGCCCATGCCTGCCAGACGACACGAAGGGTGACCTTACAGGTAATCCAGTCTGTCAGACCCACTCTGCACATACAATCAGCCCAACTATGAGTGGGTGTGGAGCTGGATAAGAGGTGTCCCACTCTCAAGTCCTCTTCAGTGGACAAGGAGAAAAAAGTACTGTGACCCATGAAATCAAAGTGTTGAGAGAAACAGCCTAGACAAGACTCCATCTGCACTGAACCAAAGAAATGTTATGGAAAAAACATTCAGCTGTGAAGACCTGCTGAAATTTACATAAGGGTCTTGAAATGGGCAGGGGATGTGATCAAAGCCAGGATGACAGTATGAAGTTGGATGAAAGGCTTGTGGGCTTGTTTTCATACATAGGCTGTAGAAGTAATGAGACATTGTTAGCTGTCAGCTACAATATCGATAATGGGAATGCAAATTGGCGCCCTTTTTGCTCCATAACAGCGAGTAAATAAGCATGAGGTAATCAAAGACAGGCCATCCCATCGAGTTTATGATAGACTCTGTGAGATGAGCACCCTTTTCTTCCTTCAAAGCAAATGGAAAAGAATTTACAGTATCCAGTCCTCTGTACGAGTGCTGCATCAAAGAGAATGTATCTCTGAGGCCTCACCGACCGAAGTCACCCAAATCCTCTCTGTTCCCTAATCTATCCTAAAGTGAACACAGAGTTAATTAATTCCCCTAAAACACAACTAGTACTCAGTCAAATCACCTGGGCATGCCCAAATTTGAATGAGTTGAAATTTAATTTAAACGATTTTAATCACATTTATTTCTCACTGTATCCACAAATATAATGTCTCACTCTACATCAAAGAAAAGCCTATATTGTGTTATACCTTCAATTGTGACTATGCAAAATGTTTTCTATCATGTAGATTAAAAAGATTTCTATTAAATGGCATTGTGTGTGATTATTACATTTCTGATTACATTTTGGGTTTTTTATGGAAGGTAACATTAGGAGGATAGCTGCACATCATTACACTAAATAACTCAAGTGTATTCACATGCTATACGGCAGGTCTATTCAACTCCGGTCCTGGAGGGCTGCACTCTGCATGTTTGATATCTCTCCCTGCTCCAACATGTCTGATTCAAGGTTGTTAGAAGCCTGATAATGACCCGTTCATATGAATCAGGTGTGTTGGAGCAGGGAGAGATCTAAAACATGCAGGGTGCGGCCCTCCAGGACCGGAGTTGAATAGCCCTGCTATACGGTATAAGGTATGTATTGGGATTTCCCCACATCCACAATGTTATGCATTATTACAGAATTACCATTCCACTGATTCCAGGATTATTCATGCAATTATAACCTTGCAAAATCTTGAGTCTTATTTTTGAAAGTGACATTTTTCAAGCATAAATAATTAAAGCATGTATAATTTGCTAAATAATATTTATATTATGTGAACACTATAAAGCCAAAATGTTCTGTTTACATTTGTTAACAGTTTGAGGAACCCAAGTACCACAGGAATAAAATGCAATTGTTTTATTATTGATACATGGTTAGGGTGGGCCCTATCAAATGCCTTCAGTTTTGTACAATACCATTAGTGAACTTTCCGGGAAATGTTTGCTATGTTCTTTAACACTCATATACGTCACTGCCTTTTGTGGGCATGACAAATAATCGCTCTGTTTTTAATCAGCCACGCTGACAGATCCAGTTATCCTATCCAAAACACTACCCTCCCTGGTATTTATACATTTATACATAAGACTGCACTAAACATTGACGTGTTTAACCCTATAGCCAATAGCAAACAACATACACCACCCACTGCACGTGATGTAAGTCACAGCTAAAACTCCTGGAGGAAATACACATTCAATCTTTAATCTGTTTAATATACAGGCCGGTATGATGTATTGTAAAATTAAACTGAATATATTCAGTAAATCGATATTTTGATTGATTGAGGTGACGGTGTTCACTAACCCAATGCATACTAAAATGTCTGATCCATCAATGTCAATGTCATTGAGACTTTATGGAAGCTTACTATTTTGTGTCATACTGTACTATTAAACAATAAAACATTATATAAAACCTGACTAGAAGTACTTGAATGGAAACACTGTACCACCTGCCTTTCACAGGAAATTCACAGACAAGTGGTATTGATACCGCAGGTGATTTGTTTGTGTGGGTGGACATAATAACAACATAAAAAGTTATCAATTCTTAACTTTTGAGCAATAACCGACTGAGAGTACGCCCCGAAACATCAGAAGCATAGAAGCAATACAGCACTGCTTTGCTACGTGTCATTCTTCTGTTCATAATGATCTAGTTTCATTTCACGTAATGTGAAAGCCAACCTACCAGAGCATTCACGCAATGATGGAATGCAGATGCTAATGTAACTCTTTGTATAGACTGTTACTTCCTTAAAAGTTATAGAATATAGAAATGTTAACTGTCTCTTGGCCTTGAGTCATATTGCAGTCAAGGCTGCCTTGCTTTTACAGCCATACAGTTCTGCTTGAGGCTACACAGCGATTCACAGCATCTCTGCTCTAACTAACAACATCGGAACCTAATGGATATCCCCCCCCACAAGGCTATGGCACAAACAGCTATAGACTGAGAGGCAAAGTTCTCAGGGCGTCTAAGCACATATCTGTAGGAGCTATTAAGGGAGGGACAATTTCCCATAATTGGAAAATAAACAGTTGTGAACTAGATTGCAGTAATGGAATGCTTTGAGGTTTCCATTATTTTATAGCCTTTCATAGTCTTGCGTTCCTTTTTTGGACTGATGAGGTGAATTGCTATATTCTCCCCACAGACACTGAGCTATCTTCGAAGGAAACACAACATTTCTTCAAATAAATGGAATGCAAGACCATTTAAATGGCTGTATTTGCAGGTTTGAACAATGTTAATACAAGCTTTTTCACAACACATTTTTAATTTATGTCTATGCCTACAGTATAAGGGTTCAAGCAGTACTTTAATAATAGATAAGGCAGCCTTATATATCCACATACAGTATCAGTACATGTACTATAAAGTAAGCACTACATGTCGACTGTATGATAGAAGCTGAATAATAATACATTAGGCTAATGTTATAAAGATAACAGTACAGTGTTACTGCACCTCAGCTCTGAGCCTGACTACACCCATTGCACAAATGCTAAAACGTAGTAGAGGGACTGAGTTAGGGGAGGGGCTGAGTGAGGAACTGCATCAATGTTAACAATGTAATTTGATAGGGTTCAATTAAGTGGACAAAAGTACTGTTGAAAACAAGCCTAAGGCGATTTTTAACAGATATGACGTGTAGAAAAATGTCAGATCATAAAATACAGATATTTTTTTAAATGGTAATTTTGTCAATATTAACCATTTACATGTCTAATCACAGTTCAGTTCTATTATTTAGTTTACAGCTCAAAAAACACCACTGCTATCTGCTGTCAATCTATTATGCCTTAAGAGCTCGGTGTGTGTTGAGCGCTATACAGTATAGACAATACCACAATAGTGGCCGAACTAAACCCGAGTGTTGTTGAAAGAAGCAGCGCATGCATGCTTAGCCATGTGCATCACCTGTACGTTTCTGCTTATGGACCATGGAAGAATATATGACCTATTGGTAATTGATAGAAACCATTCAACAATTGCTTTCAACAATATATAGTGCATCTTTATCTAAAGGTGCACTCAATTTATATTCATGGCCTTATGGTTGAAACCGGTGTTATATTAGGTAATTCAGGAGAAAGCTTGTTGATATTTGAACTCGATCAAAACCAAAACACGTCTATCTTTATTGCTAGGGTGCACCCATGCACACATCATTATAAGATAGCAGACCGCGACCAAGCGGGAACCTCCGGTGCTGAGAAATGAATACAACATGGAAGTGTCAAACCCTGCAGTTCATCGAATGGCTGCGTGAGGCTGGCAATCCCCATAGACTACAATGTTAAAATGTCTGACTTTACAGCAAAAATAAACATGTTAACAGCCTAGTTCAAAAACCTGTTTGTCTCTATAGCTAGTCTCCCTGTTCATGCCAACTGTACGGGGGGTGAATATCTTTTATAACTCAAGGTGTCGGCATTCCTCTCTACTCCTCCCCTGCAAATAAGTGTCTAGGCTCATATTATTATCTACCCCAGCTCATACTGCCACAAACATATTTGTGTTTTTAAAACATAAACAATGAGCTGCAAGTAGAGGTTTTGGGTTCTGGAGTCATGATAACACAATCAGGGAATGTACTTGTATTGGATGCACACTCACACACATTGTTCCACAATGTCAGCACACAATGCATGCATGCAGTACAAACACACATCATCACTCAATGTGACATGAAAAATAGGAAATGCCTGAGTGGGACCAGAAACCGTTAACTCAGCTATAGTCCCGCCTACTCACATGATATCAAGTAGTCAGCAAAGCACATTGACGCACAACACACGCACAACGCCTATTAGTTAATGTGCCGATACACATCAGCAACGTGAGTACTACTAGGTCTGGACCCACTTGCCTGTATATACCCTATGCTACGCTGTGATAGCTTGTGTCATTAGCGCACCATACCTGCGGTGCTAACGTTATCGTTAGCAAAATAAAAAGCTATCGGGTGGGGGTTCGAAGCCACTTGAATGTGCCACTGCTGTGCACTAATACTCTACAGGGTGAGATGAGTGCATACAAATGGAATGTTTTCTATCTGGTGTGAGAATTATTTTTTCATACGCTCTATGATCATTGATATTCAAACCCAGATGCTTGTAGTGTACTAAAAAAACTCCCAAGGCACAAGGGTTGGAGTGTGATGAACATCATCTCTCAAATGACCCCCTCTCCTCTCCAAGATAACAATACATGAGGAGAAACAGATGTGCTAGAACTATTCAATTAGCACCCAGTCTTTTGTGTGTGAAACGCATGCAGAGCTGGGACTAGCCTATCTCAACCAAGACACCGAGACACAGCGGGAGAACAGGAACAAGACAAAACATGAAAACAAAAAGAGAACACAGAGGAGAGAGAATCTCTTTTTTTCGGGGGTTATCCTGCTTCCACAAAGAAAGAAGGCTGCAATGCCTTGACACTATGGGTGCTTGAACAGTGATTTATCAGCTTGTGAAAGCCACTGCAGACACATTTACTCACTGTGTCATGAAGAGACATATTTCTTCTCCTCCTGTAGAATCACAGCTGATATGAGGGGATTCTACACCCTTTCCCCCTCTTGTAATGGGATTGTGTCGCTGTGCAGTGTAGCTTCAGTAATATATTTCAGCCTAAAATTCCATTCTGAACAGCCCACAGCTCAAGGAACAGAGAATCCATTGCTAGATGTTTCTCTATATAAAATACATTACATCTTGGGGTGAAATATATATATATAATTCAGAAATATGATCATAACAATACCTTTTTTTTATACCAAATACCATTTATTGTAGATTACTACTATTAAATATACGGTATGCCTTGTGCTGCATTCTATTTAAGTTAGAACAAAGACAAATCTCCTATTTAGGAAAGTGAAAAGAAATTGCAAGTTGGAATACCAAGCCAGAATATAATTAAGATTTCCCTAGCCTAACGTTTCAAGATATATAAATGTCACAGTATGTGCACAGGGTAAACGAATCTCTGCATACAGTGTGTATACAGAATATATATATATTGTAATGTTTTTTTTTTTTGCTCTGTTAATATGGCTGTTCTATCCTATCATGTTATACATACCATTATTTAGGTCAGGGGTGCCCAATCCTGGTCCTGGAGAGCTACTGCCCTGTATGTTTTAGATGTCTCCCTGCTCCAACACACCTGA
>JAOEGT010091047.1:0-13998 GCA_025447795.1 Speoplatyrhinus poulsoni | reverse complement strand
GAAAGGGAGGTTTGGGGTCCCCTGCTGGAGCTGCTGCCCCCGCGACCCGACTCTGGATAAGCGGATGAAGATGGATGAATGTAATGAGTTGAGCGCGGCTATAAATATTTAAATATTTCAGTCAGCGTAAGTGGTCCCATATCAAACCATACGTAACATGTTCTGTTAGTTACCATTTTCAGTTGTACCAATAAGGTTACCGTAGGACACACGTGGTAGCTTCATGTATTCGCTGAGTCGCTGAGAATGCTAAAATGATAACAATTGGAAAAGACATGGACCACTTACATGTATCTGATTTCATGTTAGGCTACACAATTACATTATAGTGTAACCACAATATGCATACAGATGCAGTCGGAGAAATATCAGGGAAAACAAATGCTTAAAAATCCTCCTGATTGATTTAAAGTGATTTATAGATTCTGAGCCAGTTGTCTAAAAAAAAAACACTGCTTATTTGTATTTATTTATTCTTAGACATTTATAGAAATACAGTTCTAGTCTATTTAATTCTTCAGACTGAGTCATTCACGCACACAAATAAAACTAATACTGTAGAGCTATATCTAAAATCTATTTTATTTTAAACATTAACACTTTTAAATGTGCACATGGCCAAGAACATTGTTCTCTTACCAGATAACGATGTTTACGTGCGTTTCCACCAGCAGGGGGATAACAAAACATGACCGCACATGAAGTCCCATTGAGATACAGATATGATTCCACTGGTGTAATACTTCCTGCAGGTCTTTAATTGAACGCCGTACTTTGAGCATGGAACACTCTGAACCAAATAAGATCAGGAAATAGAACATGAATCGAAATGTTTGTGGACAGCCTATCTATAGAGCCAGTCTCATCACTCAGCCTCTAGCAACAAATGCATGCCTGCTTCCCATTCATTCATCTCCATTACGTGTGTTAAAGACCCAGTGTTTCATTAGGATGACCTCGGCTCACTCTTCTGAGCAGCAAGATAAATGACTAATACCCATCAACTGAATGCCAGTCCCAGGCTTATATGAAGACAATAATTGAGATTATCTTGCATTATAGTTCTTATAGCTCTCTGAGATTACATGCCAGGATACCTCGTACTGTGGGAATATCATAAAACCACAGGAATAGTAATAATGAAGTAGCACTCCATTGGGACACATTCTGTTCCCCTGACAGGCCCGAATCTCCTACCTGCATATGAAGTACCTGTTCTTCTCCTGGCTGGCAGTGTTGGTGGGCAGCTGGATAGTGTATGCGCAGTACTCCTCCTACACGGAGCTGTGTCGCGGACAAGACTGCAAGAACTCATTAGTAAGTGTTCCCTCTGTGTTTACCCGTCCATTTAGAGGTTGTCTTTAGTGTATCTGTGCTCTGACATGGTGTTTTTGAGTTCTTATATCTGTGGCCTTCACAGCCAGGACACAAGTGGTCAACTATGGCATTTGGTGTGTTTGCGTCCACCAAATGCTGTAAAGGTAAATGACACTGTCTTATTTTCACAGTGCGAGAAGTATAAGAGAGGAGTGATTGACGGCTCAGCCTGCAGCAGTCTGTGTGACAAGGACACGCTCTACCTGAGGAAGTGCCTCTCTGCCCAGCCAGATAGCCAGGTGAGATGTGTTGTTGTGCTACTATGTATGTTGTCTGTGTGTGAATGTTTACTGTCTCAGGTTGTGTGTTACTGTCAGGTAGGTTGTTCTCCATTAGTCTCACAGGACCATCCTGATCTCGCGATCTTAAATTTAACTTGGCCGCGAGAATCCGTCTGGAAAGCCTAGAAATCATTGGGAATGTGTCACAGTAGCAACTGAACTTAGTCAGCGTTATATTTATTGATATACGGCCGTGGTTTATGTGTGTGCCGTGGTTTAGGTTGTGCCCACAACGAAAACGACCAGATGGTTCATCTGATCCACTGCCAAGTATTTGTTTTGAAAGCGCCTGTTCTTTTCAGGCAGGTTCAATGGGTGTTTCCCCAGATGGACTTGTGACTAACAATCCATCTGGCGTGTCAGGTTAGTTCTCCATACACCTCATGTTGTTCTCTGTATCTCAGGTGTACTCTGGCAGCTGGGGGGAACAGGATGGAGTCATCAAGTGCCAAATGAAGGTGGCTCCACATTATGAGTTGGGATCTGAAATGGAGTCCAGAAGGGAATCGGCGGCCTATGACACGCCCACAAAAGGCACCTCTTTTGAGAAGTTCAAAGAGATGGTGCTCAGCCACCTGAAGGTTTGGAATGTGTGAAAACATTTACAGTCCACGCTGAAAGAACTGTGTGGAACCTCGGGCTTAGTAATCCGCTACCTGCCCGAGTAACGGAGTCTGTCCCAGCCGGGACGCGAACCCCGCTCTCCCATGCAGTCCTCGAGGTGTCGGAGCTGACCGCATGGTGCTACCGGCAGGCCACCGTTACAATGGGGGCTAGGCCCAGGAGGGGGGAGGGGTTTACTGAAGGGGAGTGGAACAGTGGGCAGACAGTAGCGTTCCCGTCCCGGGTGGGACAGACCCCATTACACCTGTTCCATGTACGTGCTGAAAAAGAAATCATTCTCCAGAATGACTATACATTTATTTTAATTTAAAGTTAAATTATGAGTATTGAATACTATTTAAACCTGCCAATTCCAAACTTACCCCTAACTGGAGCGTATATATTTTTCCCCCCCATCATTTTAATGCAACACAATTGTTAATTTCTTAATGTTCATCTGTAAACATAGATAGGAAAGTTGTTTTAAAAATTTGAAATATCTTAAATATATGGCATTTTCAATATACATTAACTATGTAATTAATAAATATAATCAACTGTAATAAGTGTCTGCAATATGACACAAACGCATCATCACGTTTCCCCTTTCTATTCAGGACAAGATGGGCGACCAGGCGAACCTCTCGGATCTGGCGACGGTCGTCCTGGCTATCGCCGACGGCAACAAGGACGGGCACGTGTCCCTGCCCGAGGCGCGCTCAGTGTGGGCGCTGCTGCAGCTCAACGACTTCCTGCTGGCCGCGGCGCTGCAGCACACAGGCCGCACGCCGCGGCTGCTGGGCTTCTGCGGCGACCTGTACGTGACGGAGAAGGTGGCGCACGCGCCGCTCTACGGCGTCCGGCTGCCGTGGCTGATGGAGCTGTGGATGCCGGCCGGCCTCCGGCGCGCCGTGGACCAGTGGTTCACGCCGTCGTGGCCGCGCCGCGCCAAGATCTCCGTCGGCCTGCTGGAGCTGGTGGAGGACGTCTTCCACGGCACGTTCGGCAGCTTCCTCGTGTGCGACGCCACCGCCGCCGCCTTCGGCTACAACGACCGCCACGACCTGACGGTGGCGGACGCGCGACACATCGCGCCCGAGGCAGCCTTCCGCCGTGGCATGCGCGAGCGGCGGTGCGACGTCGACGCGGACTGCCTGTACGGCATCGACTGCCAGACGACCTGCGACCTCACGCAGCACCGCTGCACGCCGGAGGTCACGCGGCCCAACCTGGCCAAGGCGTGCGGCACGCTGAAGGACTACGTCCTCAGGGGGGCGCCAGGGGACGTGCGCGAGGAGCTGGAGAAGCAGCTGTACGCATGCGTTGCGCTCAAGGGCTCCGCGGAGCAGATGGAGATCGAGCACTCGCTGATCTTAAACAATCTTAAGACGTTGCTGTGGAAAAAGATCTCTCACACCAAGGATTCTTAATTAACTGCATGTTCAATATAAAAAAAACGGCGAGGGGGTGCTAAATATATTATGGACAGTATGGTAACTTAAAGTGATAGCTACCGATGCCACATCTCTCCACTTCGACTCACCTGCAATGACAGTTTGAAAACCTCACATTTAATGGCCCAAATCTGTCAGGACATTTAACATTTGCTTTCTAGGAATGCTGTGCTGACTAAAACTGGTTGGGTTACTTCCAGGGCACACAATGTATCAGTCAACAAATTGATTAATATACACACACACACACACACACTGTGCAGAATATTAAATATGTAGAAATGACACACTAATACACATGGTTTATATTTGTGGTATAATTCTGTAAATTGCATTACCTCACATAATAAACTTAAGCCTCAATATTGTTCAAGTTAGTATTTGCATTAACATGCAGTGTTAATATTTAATTCAGGCTGCTGTGATTAGATTTCCACTTTATACCTTGAGTAGTGATGCAATATATAGCAGCATGCAATATGACATCACAATTCCAGAGCTCCTGTTGGTTTTTCATAGTGGGGCACGCCACAAGTAATTAAGTGTGCTATGCTAGTGTGCACTGGCATTAAGTCAGACACTTTACACGAGGCGGGAGGGGGTCCATTTGATTAAGGTTTCCATTACACTAGGGTTCAACGAGCTAAGACATTCAGAATATAAACCACTTAAAACTGGAAGCAGGTCAGTACTTATCAAGTTTGTAAGCAATGTTGCTGCAGCTGTGACCTGCCTTTATTTATAAATGAGGGTATTGTTCTAGTCTGCACTGCTTTACAAGTTACTGTAACCATGGCGTTACACAGGTACAACACAGGCGTGACTCTTTTACTGCATTTATTAACACAAACGTCACAAAGCACAAAAAGCGTTTAGTCGTCTGCTTCCTGTTCCTGAGCTCTGAGGAAGCTGGCCTTCTTCTGGGCGACGCGGTCTTTCTTCTGAGCGAGAGACAGCTTGGCGCGGTTCCACCTGGACCACAACAACTCCATTTAGAGTACGTCACACTCTTACAATGCATAAAGCCTTAAATTACAAAGGCAGGGTTAACCGTTCTCCGAAGCTTGCTAAACTCGAGCTCAAAACACCAAGATCCGCCACACATCGAAATGCGATGCTAGGGCACTGTTATTTGTGCAGCAAATGGTAATATAGCTAACTGAGAAGAGATATTTGGATCTGACAAAGTGTACTGCTTATTATCTTACAGTAGCAGACTATACCATTGCATTTGGTATGTTTAATCAGGAATTATAGTAAAGTTCCATTAGTTACCTCTTCTTCTTGACCTCCTTCTTGGGTTTCTTTTCATGGACTGGGTTCTCACGAATGCCAGCATGAGCTTTTTTATACATGTCCTCGACCTGTTAAGGGGGGAAAAAAAAAAAAAAGGTGTAATAAGTCTATTGTAGATGCAGGCCATTCTTCTGAACCTAGTCTCCAAAATGTATTATCTCAGAAGTGGCACTGCTGTTGCTATTAGTTTACACCACTCAACCAGCGGCCATCTTAGTCCCAGTACACACACACACACACACAACATAACTGGGTTTTAAGGTGCTCAATTCACTGCAATGTACCCAATCCAAACCACGCACTCCCAAGTGATTGCAATGTAATCAATTAAAAAAATATCCGTCCGCGGCATCACTCCACACATCCTGAAGCGAAGCGTAGTACTGCAGCTTCGTTGATACGAGCGCTGGTTTTCGCCACTTTGTTTATGTTCCCATCTACGTAGCCAGGGCTGTGTAGAAGTATCAGAACATCTCTTTTCAACACGCAGAGAACGGTAATCTAGCGCAATGCAAGGAGACATTTGGTGAATTTGACAAAACATGTATTATTAGCTTCCAATAGCTTACTATACCTTTAAAGAAATCAATACACTACAGCACTAAACGCACTCTGCCTACTGTAGGGATGTCCGAAATAAGTTGGTTAAACGCTGCTACCATCCCTAGTCGGCACCATAAATACTAGTGTTAAACCTATTTTATGTATTTTAAGTAGTGGCTTAGTCAGTCTCCCCCCGCCTCAAAACAGAATACTAGGAGTTGAAATTTGCAGCGGCTTGCATTATCAAATGAGAGAGTAGATACTTCCCTGGTTGCTAATCAAACTAATCTGGATTCACAACCCATCTGCCGTACAAAACATTTTTTATTGTGATGTTTGTTCACCTTTGTTTCAGATGGGCTAAATAGGCATTTTGCCAGGCTAAATTAGCTATGGAAGTACGGTAAGCTATAATTAACTAACGCTTTTCAACAAGATAGCCAATGTACAATATAGTTACACAGAATCAATATAAAGTGAGATTTTCGTCCCGCTGCCTGTGAGTAACGGAGCGGCTTTGGCACTCTGCCACGGTTGTACCGTAAGCTATATCTGTTCATCTTCCTGAGATCAAGTGGTGTATAGATCATCATTTTTTAAATGAACAGAAAGGAGGCTAGTGGAGAGGGAAAGATAAAGTGTTCACCCACAGACAAAACAGCCGATCGATGAGTGCAGGTAAGGAGAGACCTGCAACCTGTACACACGCTGACAATGTTAAGCCTGACTGATCAATTTGGACAGTTTTCTGAGTAGATGTGCCATTTTTAGACTAGTCTTAAGTTTAAAATTTAATTGACAGGGAAATTCTAGGTCACTAGGAACATCCGTAGTAAGAAAAACCATCCAGAACAGGAGCAAGCCACGCCCGTTTAGTTTATAATTTATGATATTCTATCATGACAATGTACCACTAATGAATTTTGTTCCAACATTAGATGAATAAACCACTGCATACACGTATCAACTCAAGTCTCTCAATCAGGCCTGTAGCATTCTGTCAAACAAAGTCACAAAGACCATGCATTCTATCACAAGGGTGAAGGGTCAACCCTTCCATGGCCAGTTAAAGGATGTCGTTGCTTAATTCCTATTCTTGACAACACAGCACCTGATCAGCCTTGCGAGATCAACATGTCTTCAGTTTCACTTTGCCTCTGGAATCAGTCTAGAGAGCTGGGAAATTGTGTTTCAGGTCGGTAAACAAAGTGTGTTGCCAATCAGCGTCGTACGGTTAGCTACGGCCGTGGTTTCGGTGTGACGCAGGCAACAACTCAAGCCTAGATGAGACGATAGATCGTTTTATTCAAATTTATAAGAGCAAAGGCTTTTCTCAATGGAAAATATGTTTCACTCTTCTCCAGACTTTTCTACTACAAGAGTGAATTTAAATAACAGACTCTGCTGGTTCACAGGTTCATCCAATCACATGCAAAGTATATCTTTGGCAAGCACCTGCCCTTCTGAAACCGTTGCAATGGACTGCTCTCCAGATGGACGTCTTGACACACACATATCTGGTGTGTCAGGTTAACAGATCTGAGCAGAAGCATCATTAAAGTGGATTATTTCAGTCAATATATAAGAGACTCTTCAGTAGAGACTTCTTGTCCATTGATACCAGCCTATGGATTGGAACAGCTCCACCATCTAAATCCAACCTTTCCATCAATTACAACATGCCATTATAAACAGTACTTCTAGACTTCAATGCAGCAATTATTCTTGAAAGATGTCATGACCCACAATTTCTATTAAAAAAGGTGGGAGGGGTCTTCCAGGGATCCCCCTCTTAAGTCAAAATGTCATATTCCCTGACTTTCACTAACAAAAACCTGAATTTCCATGACCTATAATGAATACAGACCACCTGAACAATGTCTGTAAATGTAAAAGAGACAGCCTGCAGGGCAACGATGAAACTGAAAATGAATTTGATGACGTTACACTCATGTAAACATTAGTTCCAAGATTTGTTGATCTCAAAATGTAATACCACGTCCAGTAACATTTTGATGAATGGTATCGAATGTAAACAAACTTCCTTGATATATCTAGACTGGCGAGATTATCTTGATGTCTGAGCAGCAACTGAACAACAATCAGCGTCATGTTTATAGCTACATGGGCGTGGTTTAGGTGTGCCGACAGTGAAAACGACCAGATGGTTCATCCAATCAATTGCCAAGTACCTGCCCTTCACAAACAGTTTCATTGGACGACTCACCAGATGGACTTGTGACTAACAATTCATCTGGCATGTCAGGTTATGATTTTCCACGATACGAGTTCAAACCCCCAACTATCCATGTGTGGAAAACAGTTTAAAATTAAAGAAATGTCATGACCAGCGAGAACCCTAGTTTCAACTCACCTTATCGGGGGTGACTCCATTCTTGATGAAGCGGGAGAATTGCTTCTTGTACGCTTCCTCATCCTCCTCCATTAAGTAGCTCATGTACTCAGAAACGTTGATCCCCATTATATGTTTGCGGTGGACATCAGCACTGAACTCTTTGCTCTCGGCATCAAACCCGGGGAAACGCTTGGTGCTAATAGAAACGGAAGAACAAAGTCAGGATTACTGGAACACAATAAACCGTATTAACAGCAGATGATTGCAAACGTTAATTATACATCTGAGAACAGCAGATGTTAACTCGCGCAATTAGTTTAATTTGCTTACGCGCAGATAACATGGAACAGAATTGCAGAAAACACAGAACAAAAGTGAACTCAACACACCGACTTTACATAATCTGCAATAGACTTAAAAAAACTACATATAAATAAAACAGTTTGACATTCCAGAGACCAGTGAGAAACCAAAGGTGCGTTCAGAATTGGCATGCGAACGTTAATAGCAAACGCTTTTTGATTTTGAACATGAAACTTGAACGTCGTGTGTAAGCATTCCAAAATCATTTTTAAACTGTCACCCTTCATCAATGTGTGTTCACCTTCACACCATTTACTTATGTTCGCGGCGGACTAAGAGAGAAAAGGAAAGCTGTTTTGAAGATGTTTGCAAACGTTTGCCAATTCTGAACACATGCAGGCTGCTAGCTACCTGTGTGGGATGGACAGGCCTCCGTCCACAGCTCCCTTCAGAGCCCCGAACACCTTGTTACCAGTGGTGGTCCTGGCCAGGCCGGCGTCCAGGTAGCAGGTGAAGGCACCCGGCTGCCCGTCGATGCTCTCCACGTTGAACTCGTCTCCCGTGACCTCAACCTGGCCCTCGTACACCTTGTCCAGGCCAAACTTGTTGAGCAGCTGGGGGTAGACGCCGCACATACATGTTATACGGCCCCACACACAGCACAACAGTCCCAATGGTCAAACAAAACCAGAGGGACACACTTAAGTAAAAAATATATATAATCATTTAAATAAAAAATGTACACCTTAAAAAGCAGGCTTAGTCATTCTCGAATGCCTGCTAACTTCGAGGTCAAAGCAAACTCCTTCAGAAGCTCCTCTCCACACATTGTAAAGCCAAGCGGCATTGTTGTGAGCGGTGTGTGACTATTTTCCCCATTTACGGAGCCAGGGCTGTGTAGAATAGTGAAATGCAAGGAGATATTTGGCGAATTTTACAAAGTGTACTATCTTACAATTAGCTTGCAATAGCTGACTAAAAAGGATATGTTTAAATGTCGCCATAGCCACAGTAGCAATCGTTCTAAATCCCACATTGATAAGCTATGCTTAATGTCCACAGTTTAACACTTTTTAAACCAAATATAAATACAACGAATAAACACGCTACCCAGCGGTCCAACACAGCAGAGAGGTGTCCGCCAGGCGTTGGTGCGGATTCACGAGAATGAACAAGTGCCTTTACGGACCATGACGTCTAACCCTTCTATACGTTCCCAGGTAGCCAAGAGATATTACTCAAAACGGAGGGAAGATGTTTCCTCGTCTGTAAGTGTGAGTCTATCAAGGATATTCTGGACTCCCAGACTACTATGAATTTAACAATGTATGACTGCAGTTAGCGTTCCTTTACTAACTATAAAATAATAAGCATGCGTTATTGTATAGTCTCCTTCCCACTCAAATCACCAAGGCTACATGCTTCCTTCCTAGCTTTTGTTAAAACAATCGAGTCATCCAGAAAAACTCCATCGAACGTGACTTACAGTGAATAAAATTACATGTATTAAAAAGGAGCACAGGTTGTGTAATAGGGTTTTGGGGTATTTATATTCTTCAAGGCTGCTAACAGGTAGGTCAGGCAAATTGGGAGCCAATACCCAGGACCTGTCAAACTTAATACCAGCCTATCCTGGGGGGGGGGGGAAATTACAGTTTCTATATGTGACAACCTCCTTGAGCTCTCTTAAACGCAGAACTACAGGTACACTTTTAACACTATACTGATTCCATCTGAACCTATTATACAAAGTTACTGTAAAGTAGCCTACAGACAATGGGAAACTCAGAAATAACACTTAACCAACAGAAGGCGGGACTTACCCTACGAGCCAGCAGCAGACCCGTGCAGTAGGCCGCTGCGTAGTTTGTCAGACCCACAGAGATCCCGTACTTGGGCAGCTCGTGGGAATACGCCGCACACACGATCATGTCGCCCTCGATCTTGGCATAGGCGATCTGAAAAAAGAGCAGAAAACAACTCTGACACTAAGAATGAAAACAAACGGTGTGATTAATGACGATGCAGTCGTGGGGACCGTACCTGACAGACAATGTCCCTGTTCGAGAAACGGACAATCATCCTGTATTTCGGCGTGTTGTACTTGTTTTTGTCTTGGATGACCAGGCGCTTGCGAGCAAAGTAGTCAGTCTTGCCCTCTAGGGATGGCGAAAGCACACTTTGTGTTATACACATTTCAATATGTGGTAGTCTGTGAAGAAAGCTGCAAGAACCAACTTACCTCTCCTCCTCCTGAATTTAACCTGGTACCTCTTGAAGTAGGCCTTGTTCTTGACTACTTTCACAAACCCCTGTGACATGCGATTAGGCATTTAGTAAGTGGGAACGATTAACATATCAATAACAAACATGCCAATGCGGTAATGACGGCTTAATGACAATAATATAGGTGCTGTCACTGTCACCAGCCTACCAGACCTGGCTGACGATACCGATGCTACAGTGGGCTGAGCTAGCATACTGGATAAGATGGTTGGACGCTTAGCGCCCAATGCAACGGGCTAGTTTTGAAATGGTGAAACTGGAGATTCAGAATTGACGAGGATGCTGTCGTGCACATTTACAAACAACACGGACCTTTGCTGTAAACAGGAATCAATGTACGAGTGAAGGTGGCGCATATAGGCCACGTTCAAGTAGTGCCCGTTGATCGGTAGCTGGATAGAATCTACCTTAATCCATACAACATTAACACAATTTCAAACATCTGAGACAACAAAAGACAATTTGTATGTCTTATAAATGGATGTAGGTACATATTGTGATTAATTACAAACCATTTTGCAGTCTTTTTTGTCTCCTTATACAGGAGCCCGGGGCCAAAGACTGGAGTTATGACTCCGCTGCACTGGAAAAAGGAAGAACACAGCGCGCATGATCGGTAAATATGTCAGTGCAGGAAATATCTGCAAGGTAAATGTGTTAGGCTGCCCCCTATTGAGCAGGGGTTGGACTTTATTCCGACCCCTTCCAATAAACGCAAATAAACCGAATCATTGCATTTATTTTACAGCTACACGAACAAGTCTACTGCACAATATTAGTATGACATTATCTACTACAGCCCGGATCGTTGACCAACCCAGAACATGAAACATCAAAACGTCTGCTGTGGTTCAATCGTCTTCATTATAGGCTATTTGCCTGCAAATCAAAACAATCGGCTACATGCTTGTTTTAAACTATGATATATGCCTAGTCTATATTACACTTGAACAAGCCCAATTTTTTATTTTTAAATGTATTCTTTATTTGTTACTGTTTGACAGATTTCAGGATTTATAACAATAATGTGTCATATAATCATGAGTTATAGCCTATTGTCTTTGTGTGCAACTTTGTCAAATTACAGACATTTATATATCTTGTGCCACTTAAAAAACATAAAATATGATACAGTGAGTATGCCAGCCATAATAGGCTAGTCATCAATAGCCATAATTATTACATCAAACACACACAATGAGTGTTTGTGTATGTATGCACACTTGCATGTCTTTAATCAATGATTTTGCAAATATTCATAATGTACTGAACTGATAAACTTTTTCTTTTTCATTTAATAAATGCACTTTATTTGGTGTCCTTTAGATGTCCCATTTTACCGTATTAGCTGTCCCAATTTACCTGAACATGTCATTTGAGTGAAGTAGGGGTTCTTCATGTGTCTGAAGGTCCAAAGCTTCTAAATTATTTAACTTGGCAACTTACTTTATTTTTTGAAATATAGCAGAGATCCATAAATAATTCTAAAAATAACTTATAGCCTTCAGAATTGTACGTGTTTTTTTTTAGTATTCACCCAAAAAGTGTCCCAAATTACCTGATATCAGGTCTAAGTGGTTTTGGGTAAACAAGCGAAATAACGTGGCCTGGTTTATATGTTTAAAACAGCAACAGAATATGAATATATCATATACGTTTAAAAATATAGATTGCATTCTGGCCTGGCATGGGAACGCCCCGGGATCCCCCGTTCAGAGCTGGTTTTAAATGTGGCTCGGGAAAGAGAAGTTTGGGGTCCCCTGCTGGAGCTGCATGCCCCCGCTACTCGACTCCAGATAAGCGAACGTGGGTGGATGGATGGATGGATGGATGGGTGGATATTGCGTTCTGAGTGAACATAAACACATTTACTTCACATAAATGTTATTATTATATTTTTATTTGAATGTTTTTAATTTTGTATGATGTTTTATAAGTATCACAAGACAATTAACAACACCCACGTATAGCCTAAATGTTGATCAGTGTACTAGAAGACCACAGGCCCTGTATGACTGAAGATAAGTCCTGGTGATGCAATGTACATTGTTAAAAACCTTCTGCATCAAATCACCTGTACACCAAACTGCACAACAGTTTTTAATGTAAAAACATAATAATAAAAAACGCAAATGTGAAAGGGGTTTGGGCTTGCTTTACATGTTATTATTAAAAAGAAAAACGAAATAGCGATGGCTATTACTTATTTTAAAGGGTGCTCTATATGGTGGCCCTGAGAGTTCAACGCACTGCAACAAAAGAAATATACAAATATATAAATCTCAAGAAAATGAAGAGAACATCTTCATTACTTTGACAATGTGGAAAACTTTAAACAACACAATACAATACAATACAATACAATACAATACAATACAATACAATACAGAAACGCCCTGGTATTAATGCTTAATATATTGTAAAGTTGTAATTAGTATTATGATGAATATAAGTAAAACAACGTTGTTTGTATGTCCCTGTAGTATAGTAGTCTATAAAATATCCTAATCCTGAATGTTCTTCAATCTCGCCACTAGATGGCGATGTTGCTTGGTGTTGCTGTCGAGATGTCGAGACTGTAGACGCATGCTCTGTAGGACGTAAACACGAGTAGGCCACCGTCCGTCTGTTGGAGACATTTGTGTACACGTATTCGGCTTCATGGGCTTGACTATGTCGAGTCAATGGGAACTACTTTACGATATATTGGCTAGCTTTCACATAGTAAACTAGATACGATAACACGTTCATGATTGGTGTCTGAAGCTGTTTTTCCCTCGAAAAGGCTTTATGTTCACGTCCGTGGATGGGAAGTAGTACACGTTCGCGGTTGTCGGCTGAAATCGATTCAAGGTAACACAAGCTTGTGTCTTGGGCTCTGTCTACTTTCTGGACAGGAATGTTGACTAGGGGTAACATTGTGTTTTACGTGGTCTCTGCTCAAGCAAGAAACAGCTTAGGACCAACATCTGATTAAAACGATACGCTAGGTAAATGGGACAACTTTTTAATTCGACCACGCCTTTTGCTCTCACCAAACTTGTTGTTTGTGTATAATGTGTATAAAGTGTAAATACACGAGTTGAGAAAGAATACGACTATCGCATGGTTCGGGTGGATTGTTTCTGCAAAAGTGTATCGAGTGTCATCAAGTAGACATGTCCATTTTGCCAGTCGTTTGTGGATAAGTAACCTCCTCTACATACTATAATATACTATAGCCGCGGCGAAGTGACTGGAAAACAAAACGTTATTAGAGCATGTATGGAATATGTGACAAGATGTATACTATGAACTTGTACAAAGTCTTATTCTAACACGAACCAATGCCCGAGTTCTTATGTTTCCAATAGGTGAGACAAAATTGAACATTTAAGCTGCCAGACACATAATCAGTGCCCTTAAAATAGCCAGGAAGATCAGAAAACGTGAATTTTATCTTCCCGTATTCTTCATGGTAAAATTGACCACACCCCTCTCTCTCTCTCTCTCTCTCTCT